>JAWZYT010004163.1:695000-715000 GCA_034508575.1 Petrolisthes manimaculis
TGTGTTCTTATCCTTAGCCTTTATCACTCTCTCCTTCAGATAATATAGATCTGAAAGTGCATGACTCAGGGAAGGTTTAAGGAATGTACATAAAAACTTCACATTAAAAGATCACAATAACTTCTGAAACTGTCATTTGGAATGACTATTAATTAATAAGAGCCAAGGTTAAACAAACTTATCTATAGGGCTTGATCTCTCTGAATATCCAGCCTTCACACATGGGCAGCTCTATAGAGAACGTCTATATATTGACTCCAAACCAAAAGACAAAAACTGTTGTGTGCACTGAAGTTTGGCAATGAAAGTTTGACCATAACACAGTATAATCTTTGCTGTTTATGTTATATACAGTTTTTGTGTGTACATGCTTTAGCCGCCACACTACGACATCAACTTACAAAAACAAAACTTAAGAAAAGAAAGAAAACGTGGAAGGTAAACGATTGAATAAAAAAACCTTGTAAACCATACTAAAGAAAAAAAGTAAAATCTATTGTTGTTACTCCTTATGGCACTGTACCTTCAAGTTGGGTTGGACCAGTGAAGCAGGCCGGGTACAGCGAGTTTAAAACAATATAAGGTAAGTCATTTTACGAGCCTGTGTATGTATGTATGTGTGTATGTGTGTATATGTGCTCTCTTGGTAGTAAATGTATGATGGAGAACAGCACCCTGGTGAAGAACACTTGTGGTGGGTCTGTCTCCTGTGTATGTATGTGTGTATGTGTGTATATGTATGTATAGAGAAAGATGTGAATGTACTGTATATTTGTATGTGTATATATGTATGTATGTGTGTATGTTTATATGGATGTATAGAGAAAGATGTGTATGTATTGTATATTTGTTGTATGTAGGTGTGTATGTTTATATGGATGTATAGAGAAAGATGTGTATGTACTGTATATTTGTATGTGTATATATGTATGTATGTGTGTATGTTTATATGTATGTATAGAGAAAGATGTGTATGTACTGTATATTTGTATGTGTATATATGTATGTATGTGTGTATGTTTATATGGATGTATAGAGAAAGATGTGTATGTACTGTATATTTGTATGTGTATATATGTATGTATGTGTGTATGTTTATATGGATGTATAGAGAAAGATGTGTATGTACTGTATATTTGTATGTGTATATATGTATGTATGTGTGTATGTTTATATGGATGTATAGAGAAAGATGTGAATGTACTGTATATTTGTATGTGTATTTATGTATGTATGTATGAAGGCTATGTATGAGTCTTGCTCCAACATTAATGGAGTTTTGACATTCTCTTGGCGTTCTGCCTGCATTGTTGTGTGTTGTTGTTTGTGTGTTGTTTGTGTGTTGTTGTTTGTGTGTTGTTGTTTGTGTGTTGTTGTTTGTGTGTTGTTGTTTGTGTGTTGTTGTTTGTGTGTTGTGTTTGTGTGTTGTTGTTTGTTGTTGTTGTTTGTGTTGTTTGTGTGTTGCTGTTTGTGTGTTGTTGTTTGTGTGTTGCTGTTTGTGTGTTGTTGTTTGTGTGTTGTTGTTTGTGTTGTTTGTGTGTTGTTGTTTGTGTGTTGTTTGTGTGTTGTTTGTGTGTTGTTGTTTGTGTTGTTTGTGTGTTGTTGTTTGTGTGTTGTTGTTTGTGTGTTGTTGTTTGTGTGTTGTTTGTGTGTTGTTGTTTGTGTGTTGTTGTTTGTGTGTTGTTGTTTGTGTGTTGTTTGTGTCTTGTTGTTTGTGTGTTGTTGTTTGTGTGTTTTTTTTTTTGTTTTTTTTTGTCTGTAGTGGTTCTGTGTATTGTTTTGTTGTGAATCTTTCTCTGTGTGTGTGTGTGTGTGTGTGTAATAATAATAAAATAATAATAATAATAAACGGTTTATTGAGAAGAGGGCAGCCATGGGCTGAAAATATACATTTACAAATAACTGATGAAAAATGAAATGGAGTATGAAGCATGAATTAAATTGAATTGAATTATTTTATAGTGTAGACACAACAAACATACAAATAAACATATGATCTGTATATAATTTGTACAGACATAATTCATATATATATATTCATTATGCTGTCACACACATATAAACATATATACATACATACACACATACATACACATACATATATACATACATACACATAGACATATACTGATACACACATACATACACATACATATATACATACACACACATAGACATATACCCATACATACATATACATATCTACACACATGTACAAACATATACACATACATACACACATACATACATATACAGTACATATACATATACAGTGTGTGTGTGTGTGTGTGTGTGGTGGATAGATTGTTCGTGTTTAGTTGTTTGCTTGTTATCTAGGCCTTGCCTGGCCTAATGAAGAGCGTGGATTCCTGCTTGACAATGTCAGAGGACAACGAGTCTCCAGTTGAGTATCACTGGCCTGAGCTGCCCTCACACAACCCTCCCCACCTCTCCTCGGTCACTCCTCAGCTGCCCTCACACAACCCTCCTCACCTCTCCTCGGTCACTCCTCAGCTGCCCTCACACAACCCTCTCCACCTCTCCTCGGTCACTCCTCAGCTGCCCTCACACAACCCTCCCCACCTCTCCTCGGTCACTCCTCAGCTGCCCTCACACAACCCTCCCCACCTCTCCTCGGTCACTCCTCAGCTGCCCTCACACAACCCTCCCCACCTCTCCTCGGTCACTCCTCAGCTGCCCTCACACAACCCTCCCCACCTCTCCTCGGTCACTCCTCAGCTGCCCTCACACAACCCTCCCCACCTCTCCTCGGTCACTCCTCAGCTGCCCTCACACAACCCTCCCCACCTCTCCTCGGTCACTCCTCAGCTCAGGTTGCAGCCGTCCACCTCATGACCCTCGATCAAGCGACCAGTTAGAGCCTCGTCCGATTCCTCGCAGGATTCCTATGGTGTGGACTGTTTGCCTCTGGCTGCCAAGACTGTAAAGTTTGCTCCAGCTGTGCACGATGTACCTTCTCTGCCTCACCCTGCTGTTTCTCTACTTTGTATACCCATTTCTTGCCCTCGTCTAACCTTCCTGCTTTTATCCCGAGAGATACATATGTGACATCCCATGTAGATTTACGTCACAATGGTACAGTTGACACACTAGTAAAGGAAGCCTGCCATCTGCCTCCTCGTGGTGTTGGACGTCCTCTCTCCCTGACATGTTACCTCTATAGAATCCGCTCTGCCGCTCTTCTCCCTGTACAGCAACACAGGGATGCAGAGAGGCTCTTCAACATCTCCATCATCTTCTACGAGTCTGTCTGCCATCACAAATATTTCAACCATCGTCAAAGCCTTAAGATTCATGAGCACAAAGTAGCCTCTGTTCGTTTAAGGCTTGGGTACCGGCCACCATGGCAGGTTGCTGGGATGCAGGGTGAGCCTCCCTTCACTGAGTGTCGCTTGTGTCGAGCGCCTCGTGGTAATAGTATAGAGCACTATTGCTTGGCCTGCCTTGCTGCCCCGGAGCCTGCCACTTGATGTGGTTTGTTGACATCTGCTGAACCAACAGGTGTTAGAGGAACCTCTGGTGCACCATCCTCGTTTTAGTGGATTTAAGTAGGTCATATGTCCAAGGCCTATGTATTTGAAAGCCTTGAGTACACGCTGAGAGCTGTACCCGTCAACAGAGTACTTAGTACAGTTGGCTGGAGTATCGTTGGCCGGATTGTAATATTAATGCCGAGGATTGTCTCAAGCTGAACAATAGGCCATCATGGGCTGTGTCAGGTCTGTAGGTAGAGGTTGACCATCTCTTGCAGGCAGGATTCCATTATTAATTCCGGGTATGTTCACGGTACACACAATAGGCCTCTGTGGGCCGGATGTTACCTGCTCCTACTCTAATTGAGGCTCCCACCGCGAGAGGGATGTAAGCGACAAATTTGAAAAAATTGAGTTAGGCACGGATCCGGTTGCTAAAAGGGCATAGAATTCATGTGGAAGTGGTGTCATAGGCAAAATCGACCATCTGGATGGGTACAACAAGGCCTAAAGTTCACTCATTGTTAAGTTCTCGCTCCGCCGCCAGACAGAGGCAGCGCGGGCACCAATCAGCGCGGAGTATAGGGAGCGGCCATAGCTCTAGCCAATGAGCGCGCGTCCTCCCGCCAGCTGATGATCCACACGTGCGAGTTAAAGTCCAATGTTTTCGTTCGTGATTCCATCAATTTCCCTATATTAATGGATTAATTATTGCAAACCAATATTGAAAACAATAAGGAATAGACACTAATACACTTGTAAGAGATAAATACATCAATGTCAATGCACATTAGTTATAAAAAGAGACTAAAAGTCAGATTTTCCTATAGTGATCGAATCTTTAAGAAACATTGACTATGAATTCTGAGGAATTCTGAGGAACTGGTTGAACAATGCTGGCGGGAAAGCAGCTGCACACATACACCGCTTCAGACAAGCGTCACTTTTTCTCCCATTCACGCCTTTCACGCCCATCCAATTCTGCCACCATGTCTTCCACACGCCGCCACACGCACAAAACTTGATATTAAGGAATATAAATTACATGGCCAAAAAGAAGAAGGATAGGTGATTCCAATGGTATATAATAGATCCCCCTTCTGACCGTTTTCAATGGTGTAATCATAAGGAAACTTTGAGCGTGTTTTTCTCAAAACTAGTCGGGTGGCGCTTACAGCCCTCTCGCGGCGGGAGCCTCAAATATAACCTGATAGACATGTTATTTATGACTCATATATTACTTACTATTTACCTTTCTTTGCTGGACCAGTTATACTCTGATCTTTTCTTTGCCAGTCATGTTGTTTACAAGTTATTTGTCTCTCAGACACAACTTTAACTTCGTTGTACCGCCCATTCATAGATGCTTTATGCTAGAAAGTTTTATACTAAGGTGTTGACAATAACACTCTGAGAGAGAGAAAGAGAGAAAGAAATAGAGAGAGAGAAAGAGAGAGAAATTATATATATGTGTAAGTGACAGGAAACGTGTGTGTGTGTGTGTGTGTGTGTGTGTGTGTTGGGTTCGTACTATCCCTATCGTTGACTGATGTGTTATCATTGCCAATGCTTTTTTAATTCCGACTTCAACATATGTTTGTGGTGAAAGTTGTAGTACAAATGCCCTTAGCACACCCGGTACACCCAATACCAACACTTACTGTATAATATTATGTCCTGTCTCGTCTGAAATAAACTTGGATATACAGATTTAGTAATTGGTGATTCCTGTAATTTGATAATAAGCATAATAAACTCTGAATATCAGAGAATTAACCAGTAAAATCATTGATCATTAAATTCTATTAAATAATATTATTAAATAATAACTTGAACTATTGCTAGCAGGTATAAATTCTTCTGTGGTTAACGTGCATGTGTGTGTGTGTGTGTGTGTGTGTGTGTGTGTGTGTGTGTGTGCCAATCTGAAATGCTTGTATTTCTCCCTAGATACAGAAAAGTTGTTTGGTAATTGTTACACAAATCTGGAACACTTGTCAGGCGTAAAATAAAATATCCCTCAATGATTTGCAGAAGGTAAGAACACAATATTTTACAAAGGATTAAGTTGTTCGCAGTACACTGGAGTTTATTATCTAATATGTTTTATCTCTTCCTCCACTGTCCCAACGGGTGCCGCCATGACACTTCCTGTGTGCGTGTGTGTTTATGTGTGTGTGATCACTACAGGATCTGTATCCATCTTGTAGTGTTGTGTTTGTCACAGTTTGTGTAAATCCTTTTCAAATTTAGCCTTAACAGTGCTTCAACCTCTGGAGTTTATTATCAAGAAAAAGCTTCCACATATTGGGTAAAGTATTTTGTTGTTACTATTAATTAAATCCTGAACTCAACTATTAATTAAATCCTGCACTCAACTATTTTGGATTTTCTTCCTTTGAAATTCTCTGTATTTCTTCATAATCTCTCCCTCTCTTTATCACTTCCTATCTTTCCTCTCCTATATTCTTTGGTCAGGTTTCTTCTGTGGCAACATTGTTTTCTGTAGTGAACAGTTGCACCTTGCAATGCTCCCTCAATTCTTCTTTGAGCAATAATAGATACACTTGGACATTGTGAACCAACATTACCAACATTAACCATCACATTATCAGGTAATAGTTTAATATTTAATATTGATCATAATAAGTTGTTGGAGACCAATTTAGTTTTAATAAATATAATAATGACAATATTAGGAATGTATAGTAAGTCCCTGGCTGGTACAGTGGTAACGTGTTGGCGTTGGCAGATGTAGCCTCGCACAGGTCCGTGAGTTTAAAACTGTTTACTGAGGGTTTACTACCATGGCTGGGTACCATGGTGGGGAGTTGGGCTGGCCTGGCTCACGTTCACCAGAGTATACCATCACAGATACATACCACAACTCAAACCCTTTTTATTTATTGTTTTAACATTCTATGGTGAAATGGTAAACTAATTGACAAAAGTTCCACAAAGAACACATATTATAACCTGATTATTATATCACCTGAGTTTGTCATGAGAGAAAAATATAATTTATCTTAATTTCATATTTTCTATCAGTAATATTGTTTATTGTAGATAAAAATAGTATATATTCTTTACTGTTATAGCAAGGTGATGGAGGGTTTAACTCTCTCTCTCTCTCTCTCTCTCTCTCTCTCTCTCTCTCTCTCTCTCTCTCTCTCTCTTGTGACAGTGGAAATTTCCTGATAATGTGCAAATGATAAATGTATTATTTTTTGGGGTACATCCTGTGGTAAGTCCTGCAGGCAGTCGTATATACTGTGTAATGGAGGGTAGGATATGTGAAGGGAAGGATGGAGGAAGGATGGAGGGTAGGATATGTGAAGGGAAGGATGGAGGAAGGATGGAGGGTAGGATATGTGAAGGGAAGGATGGAGCAAGGATGGAGGGTAGGATATGTGAAGGGAAGGATGGAGCAAGGATGGAAGGTTGGGAAGGAAAGATGAGGTAAGTGTTAGAAGGAGATGGAAGAGGAGGAAAGACGGAAAGGGAGGACATTAAAGAAAGGGAAAGGTAAAATTGGTTAAAGGGGAAGGAAGGGAGGATTGGGGATGGTAAAGGAAAGGAAAGAAGAGCGATATGAAGCTGTAAAGGAAGGGAAAGAAGAGGAGGGGAAAGGAGGAGATGGGTAGGGAATGAAAGGAAAAGGTAGATAAGGTAACGAAAGTGTAGAGGTAGGGAGGGAACAGGAGGGATAGGGAATGGAGGGGAGAAGAGGGGTAGAGAAGGGTAGTTAGGGTAAAGGAATGGTAGATAGAGTAAAGAAAAGGAAAGGGAGAGGAAGAGAAAGGGAGAAGGGGGTAAAGTAAGGAGAAGGAAGGAACAGTAGGGGATAGGGAAGGAAAGGAAAGAGTAGATATGGTACAGGAAGGGGCAAGGAAGGGGAAGGGAGGAGAAGGGTAGGGAAGGGTATGTATGGTAAAGGAAGGGAGGGAGAGGGAGGGAACAGGAGGGGAAGGGAGGGAAGAGGAATAGAAATGGGAAGGGAAGGGTTGATAGTGTAACGGAAGGGGAGGGAGAGGGAGGGGTATAGAGAAGAGGGGTAGGGAAGAGAACGGTAGGTAGGGTAAAGTAAAGGATGGGGAGAGGAAGGGAAAGGATATGAGGGGTGGGGTAGGGAAGGGAAGGGAAGGGTAGGGTAGGTATGGTAAAGGAAGGGGAGGGAGAGTGACGAATAGGAGAATGTAAAGGAGGGAAGAGAAGGAGGGATAAGGGATGATAAAGCAGGGGAAGGGAGAGAAGGAATACAATATTAATGTATACAATATAATACAAACAGTAACAGATCTGTTGGTCCTTTAGAAGCTGTTTTGATTCTATGGTGCTAACTACTAGTAGATATAATTAATAAAATAGTAATAATAATAATAATAATAATAATAATAATAAAATAATCCTTGTAACTAATCTTGAACCATTACAAGAAAAGGTATCAATATTGGGTTTGTTGTTGTTGTTGTTGTTGTTGTTATTGTTGTTCTGGACTAAGACAAATTAATGGTGTAATATATTTAGGGTTCATTGGAGCACTTTGATTCCTCCCAAGTGTCCCAGGAAACAGGACAACATTAACATAAATAATGGTGTTCTGTTGCTTGGAATAGTATGGAGGAATCAGTTGCTCCAGATTTACCAACACTGTACTACTTCCCTTTAACTTCCTGGCTAATTGTTGGTATATTTCTAAAGCCACTTTATTTATTTATTAATATCAGTAACAAGGGAGTACTACCATCTTGTATTACCATTATAATGTTATATTTCATCCAATATAATTTATTGTAAAATATAACATTGTGTAAAATCTGACAACTGTAATGACTCAACCCTTACTTATTATAGTATAACACACAGATACTCTAATAATATGCACACGTATGTATTAATACACACACACACACTAATAGTATACACACATATGTATTAACACACACACAACCGTCCGAGGTCACCAAGGACCTATGTGTGACATGGGGCTTGTCTGGTTAGCCAGGGTCAGCTTGTTGACACCTCACCCCTCATCTACCTTCATCTACCAAGTGCCACACATTAAACTGATGAATACACTGAACGCGATCAGCACTGATATAGTTGTGTCACAGAAGCTTGGTTAGTTATACCAAAGTTGTGTACCATTGAATATTACGACTTATTTCACTGTTTTAGAACCCCAAAACAAGGAGGTAGACTTGTGATGTTTACACACACAAAGTACTAAGCCAAGTGCCTGAACGTTGAAACCCCCAGGGACCTTGAGGTCATATGGGTAAGATTAACACTACCATGTCACCCTCACCACACTGCCTCCATCATTTGGGGTTTAGGGTATTACCCCCCACGTGCACCCAACCATGCCCTATTCATCGAACACATCATCAACACCTGTGACACCCTACGGGCAAGATATCAGTCTTCTAAGGTGGTCTATGTAGTGACTTCAACCAACTAGACACCAATGAAATTGAGGACCAACTGAGCATCATCCAGATTGTCAACATTCTCACCCATGAACAAACACTCTAGACTTCATTATCACTGACCTGGCAGACCAGTACCTACCACCTCAACCACTGCCACCCGTAGTAAGAAGCAACCATCTCTCCGTGTTTTATGCCCCTGCCACTACCACCTCCCACTACCAAGATAACCATACCACCAAGATATGTAGACCTACACCTGACTCTACTATCAGACAGTTTGGACAGTGACTGACACAGTACCCGTGGACTGTTAGTGATGTTGACAGGAAGTGGGAGAATTACCAAACTACTATCACCCAGGCCTACTACCATTTCTTTCCTACCATGGATAACATCACGGATCAAGAGGCTGATGGAGCAGCACAACAAGGCGTTCTATAATGACAGGAGGAGGTATAACACACTGCACAGCAAGGTCATCAGAGAACTTAAAGCAGCCAAGAAGGTGTACAACCCCACACAAATTCACCACCTTAAACAAACCAACATCAGTCAGTGGTACAACAAATTAAAGGACCTGTGTGGGATGTGGAAAAAGTTACATTATCTTCCTGTGTTGACGGACATACCAGCCAGGAAGCAGCTAATCTTATCAATGACCATTTCACCAGAATCTGTCAGACCCTGCCCAGACTGGACTCAGCCCAATTACCAGCTTACCTATCCTCCATCCCTCCCCCACACGTTAATGAGCATGAGGTCACCTATAAGCTCAAATGCTCCACTACTCCTATTGACCTTCCCATGATTTTGTACCGTGAGTTTGCTGTTGAGCTTGCATAACCCCTTTGTTCAACAATTAATACATCACTTAGTCAGAGTAAATGCCCATAGGATTACAAAATAGCTCATCTTACTCCAATCCCAAGCCTGTTATGTGAAAACTTTGTGTTCGACTGAGTTTCAGCCAACATCTCTAATGTAATTGACCCTCAACAATTTGGAAATATGAAGACATTATCCACCACCCATTGTCTCATAATCCTGCTAGACTTTATTTTACAGTAACCTGGAAAAAAAGAAAGACCTCAGTTGCCTTTGCATTCATAGATATCAGAAAGGATTTTGATCGAATATACCATAACGTAGTACTAAGGAAAGCTCTTGATATGGGAGTGGAGCCCAGTCTAGTGTCATGGCTGGCAAACTTCCTGTGTGACAGACATCAGGTAATGTGTCACCAGGATGCAGTATCTATACACTAACATCTCTCGTGTTCTTCCTCATCCTAATCAATGATGCCATAACTGACACAAGTTTTCGCTGACAACCACCTCCTGCAACAACACCTCACCAACCTCCACACATGGACCAATGTTAACAATGTCTCCATCAACCACGGCAAGACAGTTGTGATGCAGTTTCACACAGCTACCACACCACCACCACCATCACCACCACCAGTGATAACACTAGAACACCACTAACTACAAGTATCACCTATTTGTATCACCATTTACAATGTATATTGACAACCCTTGGCTGCCTGTACCAAATAAACCTTTTATTATTATTATTATTATTATTGTATACACACATATGTATTAACACACACACACACACACATACACATACATTGAATGGTAACAGTAGTAATGACTCAACCTTTACTTATCATGGTATGAACACTTTTACTAAATTGTATTGATTAGTGAACAGGAAGTTTATGTTGTGGTTCTACTAGAGAGAGAGAGAGCTGTGTGTGCTGGCCTGCGTTCATTTACCTGTGTGCATACATCCGTGTGCTTGCGTCAGTGCATGTCTGTGCGTGCGTGTGTACGTGTGTGTGTGTACAGCCATGGCTGATAGTGCTGGACCAGGGTCCAAGGAGTGTTGGAGTGCAACTAAACAGAGTTCGAAAGAGTAAGTCTTCTAAACCTCTCTCAATGTTGAGAAATTCACTTGATCAAACTCAGTTCAGTTGCTCTCCAACACTCCTTGGGACCTGATCGACCACTATCAGCCATGGCTGTATGTGTATACATACATGTATAATAATTATCATTATTATAAGTTTATTTTCATGGCAGTCAGAGACTGATAATTTACAGAGTGGAAGATTACATTAATATTAATTCTAAGATCTATAGGTTACAACTTGGAGACATACTAGTCTAGGTGTATATTTTTCGCACTAAACTGGGAATAGCACTCTGGTGGTAGCAGTCAGTGTGAGGGGCTCTTAGCGGCACCAGTTTGTTTTGGTGTCGGGTAACCCTGGCTGGTGTGGGGGCGTCAGGTGGTACGAGGTTATGTAGCAAGCCTTCCCTGAACTTGCTAAGGGCTTGCTCATATATGGCTGTCAGCCTGGGCAGACTCAGGGTGGTGAGGCATCATTGTAACTAGTATAGGCAGGGCCGAGTATGACTCTGCATACCCTCTTCTGAACCTTCTAGAGCTGTTGTTGTTGTGTTTCAAATCCCCTGCTGGAGTCCCCAGAGACTTGAGTCTATGCAGCACATACAGCTTATATGAGGCTACCTTGACCATCCTAGCGACATGTTGCTTCCATGATAATTGGTCATCCAGAGTGATGCCAAGCAGCTTGAAGGAGTGGATGACTTGGAGTGGATGAGGGCCAATTGTGAGCTGGGGGGGGGGGGGGGGGGGCACAACTACAGATGAGGTGCAGACGTGCATCACCAAGGTCTTGGTGTGGTTGATGGAGACGTTGTTGTGCTCTGTCCATGTCTGCAGTCTGTCAAGGGATTTATCAGAAAATGACTTGATTGAGGTCAAGTAACAAAATTGGTTTACTTGTAATATATTGTAACAATGAATAGATGGTGTAAGGTTTCATTGCATAACATGGTAATATATTGCAACAATGAATAGATGGTGTAAGGTTTCATTGCATAACATGGTAATATATTGCAACAATGAATAGATGGTGTAAGGTTTCATTACATAACATGGTAATATATTGTAACAATGAACATATAATGGAAGGTTTCATTGCATAACATGGTAATATATTGCAACAATGAACATATAATGGAAGGTTTCATTGCATAATATAGTAATATATTAACAATTTTAGGATACATTAAAAGGATTGGCTCTATTGTGGAATTCTTCTGTTTCCCTTTTCCTTCTGTTTCCTTCTGGTTACTGTTTATCTTCTTCATTTCATTTTTTCTTTCGTGTTAGTGTCCTCCAGAAACAGTATGGCCTTCTTTCTTCCTCTTCCTTCACTTCAAGATATTTAGACTCATTCATTAAAATTGAAATTTGTTGAGCACATGCATATCATACGTAGACATGAACGTCACTCTTTTATCTTCCATTATTCGGAGATATTTACTATGTAGCTATACGAAGGAAGAGAGCCGGAGGAATGTGGTTTCAGCTGGTATAATATTTTATAGACACATTAATCTGAGTATGGTTGTGAGTTTTAAAACTATAAGGTTTACCCTAATTGTATTTAAATGTCAGTACAACGAAAACTTATAGAATATAATATATCAGAGTGAGTAAGGCATAATGAAGATAAAACTGATAGGAGAGATTGGGGATTGGAAAGACAAGAAAGAAACAAGAGTCCAGTGTGGTAATAGGAAGTAACAAAAGAGGGAATGATTGATAAAGACAATGGAAACAAGAGTATTTGTCACACTGTATTACCCGTGTTAAACAAATGGTAACGAATAATGTTATATCACAACAGGGACGAAATATTCATGTAACTAAAATACATACTGAAGTTTAAATTAATACTTCATAGCAATGGAGGTATGAATGGAAGGTTATTTAACATTATATGGGGAGAGGAAAGGCCAGGAGAGGAAGTAATGTATTTATAGAAGAAAAAAAACATGTAATCACAAAACACACACTGTCATTATCTGTGCTGATGACGTGTGTATCTGACAACGTTATTGTATTCATACAATGTTGCCTCTATGACTGTAAATGTTTTGGTATATTTAATTAATAGACAACTGTTTGGCAACATAATATATATTTCTGTGTATTGATGTTGTAAACAAAATCTTCCTCCACCAATATCATATATTTCTCGATAATATTATGATTCCACCTTTTAAACATTTATATAATAATTATACCTCTGAGGAATTTGTGGTTAAATTATTTTAGCTCACATATGATCATCTGTAATATTAGACATTTAAACCATATATACCTGTCAATTCTATCACATAGAGTGTTCCCTGATTAACAGGAACGTATCATGGACTAAGAAAGACAAACTTCAGGTATTGACTGTACAGCTGTGTTTATGATTCCCTGAGACACATCTTGTGGAGGCAACTTGACCTTGTCTATCCTTACTGGACAGTAGGTAGTTGAATCCAACTATCTCACCAACACACACAGTGAAGCTAACAATAATATTATATAGAGGCAACTTGACCTTGTCTATCTTTACTGGACAGTAGGTAGTTGAATCCAACTGTCTCACCAACACACACAGTGAAGCTATACTTTCTGCCTATCTATTTACCATTGATGAAATACATTAGTTGTTGCTTGTACAAAATGATAAAAGTAGAATGGTGGTGACTCTCTCTCTCTCTCTCTCTCTCTCTCTCTGGGTGTGTGTGTGTGTGTGTCAACGCTCAGGAAATTCCCATTGTTGAGGCAAAAATGGAGTGAGTTTATTTCCTCTCTCTCCAAGGTTAACACCAATGAGAACTTTTGGGTGTAAGGTTACCCTCCATACACACGGGTCTGGGACTACAAACAATATTATAGTAACAACAAAGGTTTTTTATCCCTTTGTTTAGCCAGTATATAAATATTGTCAGGTGTTTCAGACCAGTTATTACACAGAAGAAGTTATTAATGGTTATTATGACACGTACATTGTGTGTGTGTGTGTGTGTGTGTGTGTGTGTGTGATCCTACAAGTTATCCACTCATAGATTCCAGTGTTCTTCCATACATCCTAAAAGTTTGTATGGTAATAAATATACAACCCTTGTCAGGGGGAATATGAAAGTTACTATATTGATTTAACAAGATGTAATAACACAATAATTTACAAAGGATTAAGTTGTTCGCAGTACACTCGAGTTTATTATCTAATATGTTTTATCTCTTCCTCCACTGTCCCCTACGAATGACGTCATGACACTTCCTGTGTGTGTATGTGCATGTGTGTGTGTGTGTATGTATGTATGTGTGTTCACTACCGGATTGGCAACCATCTTGTAGTGTTGTGTTTGTCACAGTTTGTGTAAATCCTTATCAAATTTAGCCTTAACAGTGCTTCAACCTCTGGAGTTTATTATCAAGAAAAAGCTTCCACATATTGGGTAAAGTATTTTGTTGTTACTATTAATTAAATCCTGCACTTAACTATTTTGGATTGTCTTCCTTTAAAATGCTCTGTATTTCTTCATAATCTCTCCCTCTCTTTATCACTTCCTATCTTTCCTCTCCTATATTCTTTGGTCAGGTTTCTTCTGTGGCAACATTGTTTTCTGTAGTGAACAGTTGCACCTTGCAATGCTCCCTCAATTCTTCTTTGAGTAATAATAGATACACTTGGACATTGTGAACCAACATTACCAACATTAACCATCACATTATCAGGTAATAGTTTAATATTTAATATTGATCATAATAAGTTGTTGGAGACCAATTTAGTTTTAATAAATATAATAATGACAATATTAGGAATGTATAGGAAGTCCCTAGCTGGTACAGTGGTAACGTGTTGGCGTTGGCAGATGTAGCCTCGCACAGGTCCGTGAGTTTAAAACTGTTTACTGAGGGTTTACTACCATGGCTGGGTACCATGGTGGGGAGTTGGGCTGGCCTGGCTCACGTTCACCAGAGTATACCATCACAGATACATACCACAACTCAAACCCTTTTTATTTATTGTTTTAACATTCTATGGTGAAATGGTAATCTAATTGACAAAAGTTCCACAAAGAACACATATTATAACCTGATTATTATATCACCTGAGTTTGTCATGAGAGAAAAATATAATTTATCTTAATTTCATATTTTCTATCAGTAATATTGTTTATTGTAGATAAAAATAGTATATATTCTTTACTGTTATAGCAAGGTGATGGAGGGTTTAACTCTCTCTCTCTCTCTCTCTCTCTCTCTCTCTCTCTCTCTCTCTCTCTCTCTCTCTCTCTCTCTCTCTTGTGACAGTGGAAATTTCCTGATAATGTGTAAATGATAAATGTATTATTTTGGGGTACATCCTGTGGTAAGTCCTGCAGGCAGTCGTATATACTGTGTAATGGAAGGTAGGATATGTGAAGGGAAGGATGGAGGAAGAATGGAGGGTAGGGTGTGTGAAGGGAAGGATGGAGGGTAGGATATGTGAAGGGAAGGATGGAGGGTAGGGTGTGTGAAGGGAAGGATGGAGGAAGGATGGAGGGTAGGGTGTGTGAAGGGAAGGATGGAGGGTAGGGTGTGTGAAGGGAAGGATGGAGGGTAGGGTGTGTGAGGGGAAGTATGGAGGGTAGGGTGTGTGAAGGGAAGGATGGAGGGTAGGGTGTGTGAAGGGAAGGATGGAGGGTAGGGTGTGTGAAGGGAAGGATGGAGGGTAGGGTGTGTGAGGGGAAGGATGGAGGGTAGGGTGTGTGAGGGGAAGGATGGAGGGTAGGGTGTGTGAGGGGAAGGATGGAGGGTAGGGTGTGTGAGGGGAAGGATGGAGGGTAGGGTGTGTGAGGGGAAGGATGGAGCAAGGATGGAAGGTTGGGAAGGAAAGATGAGGTAAGTGATAGAAGGAGATGGAAGAGAAGGAATGAAGGAAAGGGAGGACATTAAAGAAAGGGAAAGGTAAAATTGGTTAAAGGGGAAGGAAGGAAGGATTGGGGATGGTAAAGGAAAGGAAAGGAGAGGGATATGAAGCTGTAAAGGAAGGGAAAGAAGAGGAGGGGAAAGGAGGAGATGGGTAGGGAATGAAAGGAAAAGGTAGATAAGGTAACGAAAGTGTAGAGGTAGGGAGGGTACAGGAGGGATAGGGAATGGAGGGGAGAAGAGGGGTAGAGAAGGGTAGTTAGGGTAAAGGAATGGTAGATAGAGTAAAGAAAAGGAAAGGGAGAGGAAGAGAAAGGGAGAAGGGGGTAAAGTAAGGAGAAGGAAGGAACAGTAGGGGATAGGGAAGGAAAGGGAAGAGTAGATATGGTACAGGAAGGGGCGAGGAAGGGGAAGGGAGGAGAAGGGTAGGGAAGGATATGTATGGTAAAGGAAGGGAGGGAGAGGGAGGGAACAGGAGGAGAAGGGTAGGGAAGAGGAATAGAAATGGGAAGGGAAGGGTTGATAGTGTAACGGAAGGGGAGGGAGAAGGAGGGGTATAGAGAAGAGGGGTAGGGAAGAGAAAGGTAGGTAGGGTAAAGTAAAGGATGGGGAGAGGAAGGGAAAGGAGATGAGGGGTGGGGAAGGGTTGGGTAGGTATGGTAAAGGAAGGGGAGGGAGAGTGACAAATAGGAGAATGTAAAGGAGGGAAGAGAAGGAGGGATAAGGGATGATAAAGCAGGGGAAGGGAGAGAAGGAATACAATATTAATGTATGCAATATAATACAAACAGTAACACACCTGTTGGTCCTTTAGAGGCTGTTTTGATTCTATGGTGCTAACTACTAGTAGATATAATGAATAAAATAGTAATAATAATAATAATAATAATAAAATAATCCTTGTAACTAATCTTGAACCATTACAAGAAAAGGTATCAATATTGGGTTTGTTGTTGTTGTTGTTGTTGTTGTTGTTGTTGTTGTTGTTGTTCTGGACCAAGACTAATTAATGGTGTAATATACTTAGGGTTCATTGGAGCACTTTGATTCCTCCCAAGTGTCTCAGGAAACAGGACAACATTAACATAAATAATGGTGTTCTGTTGCTTGGAATAGTATGGAGGGATCAGTTGCTCCAGATTTACCAACACTGTACTACTTCCCTTTAACTTCCTGGCTAATTGTTGGTATATTTCTAAAGCCACTTTATTTATTTATTAATATAAGTAACAAGGAAGCACTACCATCTTGTATTACCATTATAATGTTGAAGTTGAAGAGAGAGAGAGAGAGAGAGAGAGAGAGAGAGAGAGAGAGAGAGAGAGAGAGAGAGAGAGAGAGAGAGGGGTAAAGTGTTGAATGCGAGCGAGAGAGAAAGTAAAATGTGTGTGTGTGTGTGAGAGAGAGAGAGATAGAGAGAGGTAGTAAAGATGTGTGTGTGTGAGAGATAGAGAGAGAGATAGTAAAGGTGTGTGTGAGAGAGAGATAGAGAGAGGTAGTAAAGGTGTGTGTGTGTGTGTGTGTGTGAGAGAGAGAGTTACAAGGAGTTACAAGGACAAGTAGCACCTCAAAAGGTCTTACGACCCATACCAAGGAGGTACCGTAGGTGTAGTAGTAGTTGCTAACTAATAGTGAGAGATAAAGTATAGTAAAGAGAAGGCTCTCCCCACCCACCTCTCCCACCCGCATTGCGGGTATGGAAATGGAAATGTACCTAACCCGGGGGAAAAAAGGCCGGGCTAGGAAATTTGTGTATAGGAAAGGAGGAAACAATCCCTATAACTCTACCAGGCTTGGCAGAACTTTGTCTAACTGTTTCTTGAACTGTTCTATCGAGGAACTATCAACTACCTCTGCTGGTAGCTGATTCCAGACATTGCAGATTTTATATGTGAAGAAATTACCTAACGTATTATGGCGGAAGCGTTTCAAGTCTAGTTTCCATCCATGGTTTCTAGTTGCATTAGTGTTTAAGCTAAACAGGCACTGATAATCAATGTTTTCATATCCACGAAGGATTTTGAATACTTCAATTAGTTGACCTCTCAAGCGTCTGGTCTCTAATGAGAAGAGACCTAGTGCCTGCAGCCTTCTCTGATAGCCCATGTGTTTAATTGATGGGATCAGTTTGGTGGCCCTAGCCTGGACTCTCTCAAGCCTCGCAATGTCTTTCTTGAGAGTCGGCGACCAGAACTGCACAGCATATTCCAGATGTGGCCGAACCAAAGAATTGTACAGAGTGAGGACTATCTCTTTATTTCTAAATCTAAATTGCCTCTTTATATAACCAAGAAGCCTCTGGGCTTTCTTCTCTACTGCGAGGCACTGCTTGGAGAATTTGAGGTCACTGCTGATCAGTACACCTAAGTCTTTCTCCAAGTCAGTACTACTAATTTCACTTCCCAACAGAGAGTAACTGGCTCTCTGGTTGGCTGGACCTATGTGCATCACTTTACACTTGTCCAAATTGAATGGCATCTGCCATCGTTCAGACCACTTTCCTACTTTCTCTAGGTCTTTATGTAATTGTTCTACCTTTTCAAATGATGAAGCATTACACCCTAACTTGGTGTCATCAGCAAATTTTGCAATTCGACTGACAATGCCCACATCTATATCATTAATGTAGATTATAAAGAGTAGCGGACCTAGAACTGAACCTTGAGGAACCCCACTTGTGACTGATGCCCAACTTGAGGCTTCCCCATTGATTACTACTCTTTGGCGCCGGTCAGTTAGCCAATTCTCAATCCATTTAGCAAGCATGCCCCTTATTCCCAGTGCACGGGTTTTTGCCATCAACCTCTGATGAGGTACTTTATCAAAGGCTTTCTGAAAGTCCAGATAAAGGATGTCTATTGCCCGGCACTGGTCATACTCAGAAAGCATACCGTGGAAAAATTCAATCAAGTTGGTCAAACATGAACGCCGACGCCTAAAGCCATGCTGTGAATCATACAATAGATTATATGATTCAAGATGATCTACTATTCTATCTGCAACTATACCCTCCAATACCTTTCCTACTACAGATGTAAGGCTGATTGGACGGTAGTTTCCAGGAAGATGGCGATCTCCCTTTTTAAATATGGGAGTCACATTTGCTTCCTTCCAGTCAGATGGGACCTCTCCTGTTTCAAGTGATATATTGAAGATAGCAGCCAGGTAAGGGGTTACCTGGTCACATACCTCTCGCAAGACCCTAGGAAGAAATTCATCAGGACCGGGAGATTTATTGACACTTAATTTACCTATTCTGTCTCTAACTTTTGCTTCACTACATTGAACTCTTTCTATGGTAACACCCTCATGAGTAGTGCCTGGCTCAGGGATGTTACCCCCATCTTCTCGGGTGAACACTGATGAGAAATGGGAATTTAGAATGTCTGCCATCTTTTCATTAGTGTTTTGCAAAACACCGTTCCCATCATGCAATGGGCCTATCTTGTTTCTAATTGGTTTTCTGCTATTTACATAACCAAAAAACTCCTTGGGATTCTCCTTACACAAGGCTGCAATCCGGAGTTCCTCGTTACGCTTGGCTCTGTCTATAAGTGATTTCACCTTCCTACGTAGGTGGTAATATTCACTTTGTATCTCTAAATTACCAGTTCTTTTGAACTGGCGGTAGGCTACCTTTCTTTTCCTAATTGTAGCTGCTATTTCTCGTGTGAACCATTTGGGTTGGGACATTGGGGATCCAACTGGCTTAGAGGGCACGAACATTGATTGTTGTGCCATAAAGCAGTCTCGGAATAAGCACCAGGACTCATTCACCCCTTGGCCCATTTCCAAATGCATTGCACTAACTCCCTTTCTCAGATTACAGAAATCTGCCCTACTGAGGTCGGGTTTACTCTGTTTCTGAATATTAACTTTAGACTTGGGTACTTGCAGTGAGAACCTAATCATATTATGGTCACTTCCTCCCAATGGCTCATCTACAGTCAAGCTAGAGACAAGGTCATCTTCGGAGGTGAACACAAGATCTAATATATTGGTTCCCCTTGTGGGCTCAGTCACCCACTGAGTCAAGAAAGCTTCATCAGCAAAGTCAATGAGCCTTCTTGATTCTGCATCTCCCGTTTTATCTACCCAGTTAACATGGCAGTTGAAGTCACCTAGTATAATGGTAATCTTCTCCCCTATTAGATCACTAAGTTCATTATATAACTTAGAATCGTCATCAATGGGTTGGTGTGGTGGACGGTAGACAACAATGAATCTATACACTCCACTTCCCACTGTCATGTCAACACCTAACACTTCTTGTTCT
>JAWZYT010004163.1:720000-730000 GCA_034508575.1 Petrolisthes manimaculis
CCAGTTGGTTCGCACAGTACTTGAGTGCCTTCGCTGGCACTCCGTCAGGCCCTGTCGCTTTGCCAGCCCTCACACGCTTTAATGACTTTACCACTTGATCATGTGTTATTATTATTCTTTCATCTCTTCTCGATTCAATGGTTCTCATCACATTATTTCGTTCTTCCCTAAAATCACTATTTTCAAACCTAGCAAAAAAGCAGTTTAAATCGTTGGCAAACGTTTCGCTGTTGTCTGGTTCAAGTGTATTCATTTTCTTGTTATACCCACAAAGAGTTTTCAAACCTTTCCATGCATCCTTTACCCGATTTGTGCTAAATAAATCTTCGATCTTTTCTTTATATATCTTTTTAGACTCTGTTATTTTCTTATTTACTTGTTTTTGGATGGTTTTCTGTTGGATTCTATTTCCATTTTGCGCAAGTCTACGTTTTTCGTTAAGCATCAATTTCAGATCTTTATTTATCCATGGCTTGTTGTTTGGAAAGACCTTTATTCTTTTCGAAGGTACCAACATGTCAAAACAGAAATGAAAATATGAGTTGAAAATGTCTAAGTTGGTGTTAACATCCACTCCGTTTTCTATGAGTAGAGACCAGTCGGTACACTCAAAACAGGCTTGCATTTTCACTGTATTTTCCTCGTCCCATTTTCTTACTTCTATCTGTTTACACTTCTCTCTTTTCAGCACTTGTTTATATATTGGTATACAAAACAGCATATTATGATCTCCATTTCCTAAACACGGTCTCTTCAACACACGATAACTACTTTTGACGTTACAGTACATTTTATCAAGAATGGCATCACCCCTTGTAGTACAGTTCACAGTTTGTACGTATGTTGGAACTTTTTCTTTAAAGTTACAGTGGTTAAAATCTCCAAGTATTATCTGAACACCTTCCGGACATTCATTTTCATACTTTGTGACCAAGTTTTCCAAGATTTCGGCGGCCGCATCCGCGTCAGCGTCAGGGGGAATATATACAACGAATAGGGTGACTTTATTAAATTCCCGGGGTAAGTAGAAAGGGCGGCATGATATTACTAAGCACTCAATGTCCTTATCACACAAACTGTCTTTCACTGTTGTTTGTGTGCACCACCTGTTGTTTATGTACGCTGCAACTCCGCCCCCTCGTTCCTTGTTTACACCCCTCCTGTCCGATCGTATCAGGGTGTACCCGTCTAGGTCTACCGTACAGTCTAGATCTTTTTCTTGTAGCCATGTCTCCGTGATTGCTATTATAGCACTGTTCCTATACTCGTGAATAAATTTACAATTTGCAGAAAACTCGTCCATCTTATTTCTAATAGAGCGTACGTTACCGAAAATTATGCTGGGAAGTGGGGTCCTTATACCTCGTCGTCTCAGCCGAGCCCGCACACCACCACGTCGTCCTCGTCTCCGGTGGTTTCTTTTGGACGTGTATTTCTTAAGTCCATTTTCACTGTTAGTCGTCTGTAGATTTTCTAGTTGTTTTAGGCAGTTGATGTATTTATTAGGAGGTGGATAATTCACAGGAGGACGGAGGGCAAGGAGGGAAGCACTGTCGTACCGGATGTTTACATTCGGGGCAGCAGCAGTCAACGTCACGAAAATCACAATTATACTCCACAGCAGCAGCATGTTCGCTTTCAACATGGCAAGCATGTTTCTTGGTGCGTTCATAAACAATGCAGGATGTACTTGATGGCAGCAGGTTGTAGCAGGAGGTTAAAAATAGAGGTTAAAAGGAGGAGCTCAGCACCGGGGCAGCCGATGAACAGCGCCCTCTATCCGTGTGTTTGTGTACGTGCGTGCATCTGTAACACAGTACTTGTTTCCAATATTAATATACACCTTTATATGTACAGTACTGAGGGACATGTGTAACACAGTACATGTTTACAATATTAATATATACCTTTATATGTACAGTACTGAGGGACATCTGTAATACAGTACATGTTTCCAATATTAATATACACCTTTATATGTAGTCCTCAGGGTCTGGCTGCACATCTGAAACAACGGGTGAAGTCTCGCTGGACAAGTCCATCTGTGGTCTGGTGGTCACAAAGGAAAGGTAAGTAACACACACACAGACAACACATCATCTATTTACTGGTCCGTGTGTTCTTATCCTTAGCCATTATCACTCTCTCCTTCAGATAATATATATGTATAGAGGAGAGGCGCATGTTTGTCTCTCTGCATTTTTCTTTCAAACCAAAAGAAATACACCGTACAAGCCTTATATATATATATATATATCTATATCTATATCTATATATATATATATATATATATATATATATATATATATATATATATATATATATATATATATATATATATATATATATATATATATATATATATATATATATATATATATATATATATATATATATATATATGGGAAGGTTTGAGCTATGTACATGTACACCTCTCCTCAGTCACTCCTCAGCTCAGGTTGCAGCCGTCCACCTCATGACCCTCGATCACACAACCCTCCCCACCTCTCCTCGGTCACTCCTCAGCTGCCCTCACACAACCCTCCCCACCTCTCCTTGGTCACTCCTCAGCTCAGGTTGCAGCCGTCCACCTCATGACCCTCGATCAAGCGACCAGTTAGAGCCTCGTCCGATTCCTCGCAGGATTCCTATGGTGTGGACTGTTTGCCTCTGGCTGCCAAGACTGCAAAGTTTGCTCCAGCTGTGCACGACGTACCTTCTCTGCCTCACCCTGCTGTTTCTCTACTTTGTATACCCATTTCTTGCCCTCGTTTAACCTTCCTGCTTTTAACCCGAGAGATACATATGTGACATCCCATGTAGATTTACGTCACAATGGTACAGTTGACACACTAGTAAAGGAAGCCTGCCATCTGCCTCCTCGTGGTGTTGGACGTCCTCTCTCCCTGACATGTTACCTCTATAGAATCCGCTCTGCCGCTCTTCTCCCTGTACAGCAACACAGGGATGCAGAGAGGCTCTTCAACATCTCCATCACCTTCTACGAGTCTGTCTGCCATCACATATATTTCAACCGTCGTCAAAGCCTTAAGATTCATGAGCGCAAAGTAGCCTCTGTTCGTTTAAGGCTTGGCTACCGGCCACCATGGCAGGTTGCTGGGATGCAGGGTGAGCCTCCCTTCACTGAGTGAAGGCGCTTGTGTCGAGCGCCTCGTGGTAATAGTATAGAGCACTATTGCCTGTTCTGTCCCACTGTCCAACACTTGCTGCCCCGGAGCCTGCCACTTGATGTCGTTTGTTGACATCTGCTGAACCACCAGGTGTTAGAGGAACCTCTGGTGCACCATCCTCGTTTTAGTGGATTTAAGTAGGTCATATGTCCAAGGCCTATGTATTTGAAAGCCTTGAGTACACGCTGAGAGCTGTACCCGTCAACAGAGTACTTAGTACAGTTGGCTGGAGTATCGTTGGCCGGATTGTAATATTAATGCCGAGGATTGTCTCGAGCTGAACGATAGGCCATCATGGGCTGTGTCAGGTCTGTAGGTAGAGGTTGACCATCTCTTGCAGGCAGGATTCCATTATTAATTCCGGGTATGTTCACGGTACACACAATAGGCTGAACGATAGGCAATCATGGGCTGTGTCAAGTCTGTAGGTAGAGGTTGACCATCTCTTGCATGCAGGATTCCATTATTAATTCCGGGTATGTTCACGGTACACACAATAGGCCTCTGTGTGCCGGATGTTACCTGCTCCTACACTAAATATAACCTGATAGACATGTTATTTATGACTCATATATTACTTACTATTTACCTTTCTTTGCTGGACCAGTTATACTCTGATCTTTTCTTTGCCAGTCATGTTGTTTACAAGTTATTTGTCTCCCAGACACAACTTTACCTTCGTTGTACCGCCCATTCATAGATGCTTTATGCAAGAAAGTTTTATACTAAGGTGTTGACAATAACACTCTGAGAGAGAGATAGAGAGAAAAATATAGAGAAAGAGAAAGAGAGAGAAAATATATATGTGTAAGTGACAGGAAACGTGTGTGTGTGTGTGTGTGTGTGTGTGTGTTGGGTTCGTACTATCCCTATCGTTGACTGATGTGTTATCATTGCCAATGCTTTTTTAATTCCGACTTCAACATATGTTTGTGGTGAAAGTTGTAGTACAAATGCCCTTAGCACACCCGGTACACCCAATACCAACACTTACTGTATAATATTATGTCCTGTCTCGTCTGAAATAAACTTGGATATACAGATTTAGTAATTGGTGATTCCTGTAATTTGATAATAAGCATAATAAACTCTGAATATCAGAGAATTAACCAGTAAAATCATTGATCATTAAATTCTATTAAATAATATTATTAAATAATAACTTGAACTATTGCTAGCAGGTATAAATTCTTCTGTGGTTAACGTGCATGTGTGTTTGTGTGTGTGTGTGTGTGTGTGTGTGTGCAAATCTGAAATGCTTGTATTTCTCCCTAGATACAGAAAAGTTGTTTGGTAATTGTTACACAAATCTGGAACACTTGTCAGGCGTAAAATAAAATATACCTCAATGATTTGCTGAAGGTAAGAACACAATATTTTACAAAGGATTAAGTTGTTCGCAGTACACTGGAGTTTATTATCTAATATGTTTTATCTCTTCCTCCACTGTCCCAACGGGTGCCGCCATGACACTTCCTGTGTGCGTGTGTGTTTATGTGTGTGTGATCACTACAGGATCTGTATCCATCTTGTAGTGTTGTGTTTGTCACAGTTTGTGTAAATCCTTTTCAAATTTAGCCTTAACAGTGCTTCAACCTCTGGAGTTTATTATCAAGAAAAAGCTTCCACATATTGGGTAAAGTATTTTGTTGTTACTATTAATTAAATCCTGCACTCAACTATTTTGGATTGTCTTCCTTTGAAATGCTCTGTATTTCTTCATAATCTCTCCCTCTCTTTATCACTTCCTATCTTTCCTCTCCTATATTCATTGGTCAGGTTTCTTCTGTGGCAACATTGTTTTCTGTAGTGAACAGTTGCACCTTGCAATGCTCCCTCAATTCTTCTTTGAGTAATAATAGGTACACTTGGACATTGTGAACCAACATTACCAACATTAACCATCACATTATCAGGTAATAGTTTAATATTTAATATTGATCATAATAAGTTGTTGGAGACCAATTTAGTTTTAATAAATATAATAATGACAATATTAGGAATGTATAGTAAGTCCCTGGCTGGTACAGTGGTAACGTGTTGGCGTTGGCAGATGTAGCCTCGCACAGGTCCGTGAGTTTAAAACTGTTTACTGAGGGTTTACTACCATGGCTGGGTACCATGGTGGGGAGTTGGGCTGGCCTGGCTCACGTTCACCAGAGTATACCATCACAGATACATACCACAACTCAAACCCTTTTTATTTATTGTTTTAACATTCTATGGTGAAATGGTAAACTAATTGACAAGAGTTCCACAAAGAACACATATTATAACCTGATTATTATATCACCTGAGTTTGTCATGAGAGAAAAATATAATTTATCTTAATTTCATATTTTCTATCAGTAATATTGTTTATTGTAGATAAAAATAGTATATATTCTTTACTGTTATAGCAAGGTGATGGAGGGTTTAACTCTCTCTCTCTCTCTCTCTCTCTCTCTCTCTCTCTCTCTCTCTCTCTCTCTCTCTCTCTCTCTTGTGACAGTGGAAATTTCCTGATAATGTGCAAATGATAAATGTATTATTTTTTGGGGTACATCCTGTGGTAAGTCCTGCAGGCAGTCGTATATACTGTGTAATGGAAGGTAGGATATGTGAAGGGAAGGATGGAGGAAGGATGGAGGGTAGGGTGTGTGAAGGGAAGGATGGAGGGTAGGGTGTGTGAAGGGATGGATGGAGGAAGGATGGAGGGTAGGGTGTGTGAGGGGAAGGATGGAGGGTAGGATATGTGAAGGGAAGGATGGAGGAAGGATGGAGGGTAGGGTGTGTGAAGGGAAGGATGGAGGGTAGGGTGTGTGAAGGGAAGGAGGGAGGAAGGATGGAGGGTAGGGTGTGTGAAGGGAAGGAGGGAGGAAGGATGGAGGGTAGGATATGTGAAGGGAAGGATGGAGGAAGGATGGAGGGTAGGGTGTGTGAGGGGAAGGATGGAGGAAGGATGGAGGGTAGGATATGTGAAGGGAAGGATGGAGGGTAGGGTGTGTGTGGGGAAGGATGGAGGAAGGATGGAGGGTAGGGTGTGTGAGGGGAAGGATGGAGGGTAGGGTGTATAAGGGGAAGGATGGAGGGTAGGGTGTGTGAAGGGAAGGATGGAGGAAGGATGGAGGGTAGGGTGTGTGAGGGGAAGGATGGAGGGTAGGGTGTGTGAGGGAGAGGATGGAGGATAGGGTGTGTGAGGGGAAGGATGGAGGGTAGGGTGTGTGAGGGGAAGGATGGAGGGTAGGGTGTGTGAAGGGAAGGATGGAGGGTAGGGTGTGTGAGGGGAAGGATGGAGGGTAGGGTGTGTGAGGGGAAGGATGGAGGGTAGGGTGTGTGAGGGGAAGGATGGAGGGTAGGGTGTGTGAGGGAGAGGATGGAGGATAGGGTGTGTGAGGGGAAGGATGGAGGGTAGGGTGTGTGAGGGGAAGGATGGAGGGTAGGGTGTGTGAGGGGAAGGATGGAGGGTAGGGTGTGTGAGGGGAAGGATGGAGGGTAGGGTGTGTGAAGGGAAGGATGGAGGGTAGGGTGTGTGAAGGGAAGGATGGAGGGTAGGGTGTGTGAAGGGAAGGATGGAGGGTAGGGTGTGTGAGGGGAAGGATGGAGGGTAGGGTGTGTGAAGGAGATGGAAGAGGAGGAATGAAGGAAAGGGAGGACATTAAAGAAAGGGAAAGGTAAAATTGGTTAAAGGGGAAGGAAGGGAGGATTGGGGAAGGTAAAGGAAGGGAAAGGAGAGCGATATGAAGCTGTAAAGGAAGGAAAAGGGGAAGAGGGAAAGAAAGGAGAGGTGTAGGAAAAGGAATGAAAGGGTAGGTAGGGTATAAAGGAAGGGGAGGGAGTGGGGAAGAGGGATAGGGAAGGGAATGATTGGCAGAGTAGAGGAAGGGGAAGGAGAGGGACAAATAGGAGAATGTAGAGGAGGGAAGAGAAAGGGATGGTAAAGCAGAGGAAGGGAGAGAAGGAATACAATATTTATGTATACAATATAATACAAACAGCAACATATATGTTAGTCCTTTAGAGACTGTTTTGATTCTACTACTAGTAGAGATAATTAATAAAATAATAACAACAACAACAACAACAACAACAACAACAATAATTATAATAATAATAATAACAATAATAACAATAATGTTGTCGTTGTTGTTGTTCTATTCCAGCACCCTCCTAAACACACACAGCCACACTCCCAAGTCTGTCCCCATGTTCCCGCACCCCCCTAAGCCCCTCCCCCCGCTCAACCCTAAAATCCCCTAAACAAACTCTTTATTTATTTATCATTATAAGTATTAAGGGAACACTACCATCTTGTATTACCATTACAATGTCGAAGAGAGAGAGAGAAAGAGAGAGAGAGAGAGAGAGAGAGAGAGAGAGAGAGAGAGAGAGAGAGAGAGAGAGAGAGAGAGAGAGAGAGAGAGAGAGAGGGAGAGAGAGAGGGGGGGGTGGGGGGTAAAGTGTTGAATGTGAGCGAGAAAGTAAAATGTGTGTGTGTGTGTATGAGAGAGAGAGAGAGAGAGAGAGAGAGAGAGAGAGAGAGAGAGAGGGGTAAAGTGTTGATTGTGAGCGAGAAAGTAAAATGTGTGTGTGTGTGTGAGAGAGAGAGAGAGATAGAGAGATGTAGTAAAGGAGAGAGAGAGTGGTTTTAGAGGCAAGAGAAAGATAGAGGTAGTATTAACACACACATACGCACACACATAAGCCCTAATAGTATACACACATATGTATTAACACACACACATACACACACACTTACCCTAATAGTATACAAACACATACACACACACACACACACACACACACAAACAGTATACACACGTATGTATTAACACACACACAACATACACACACATACACTAATAGTATATACACACGTATGTATTAACAAACACACACACACATACCCAAACAGTATACACATATATGTATTAACACACACACATACACACACACACATATCCAAACAGTATACACATATATGTATTACACACACACATACACACACACACATACTCAAACAGTATACACATATATGTATTACACACACACACACACATACCCAAACAGCATACACATATATGTATTAACACACACACATACACACACACACATACACAAACAGTATACACATATATGTATTAACACACACACACACATACATACATACACACACACACATACACACACACAGTGAATGGTGACAGTAGTAATAACTCAACCTTTCCTTATCATGGTGTGAACACTTTTACTAAGTTGTATAGATTACTGAACAGGAAGAGATAGAGAGTTGTGTGTGCTGGCCTGCGTGCCTGTGCCCTTGTGTGTACATCCGTGTGTTTGTGTACGTGCGTGCATCTGTAACACAGTACATGTTTCCAATAATAATATACACTTTTATAATATGTTTCCAATATTAATATACACCTTTATATGTACAGTACTCAGGGACATCTGTAACACAGTACATGTTTCCAATATTAATATACACGTTTATATGTACAGTACTCAGGGACATCTGTAACACAGTACATGTTTCCAATATTAATATACACCTTTATATGTACAGTACTCAGGGACATCTGTAACACAGTACATGTTTCCAATATTAATATACACCTTTATATGTACAGTACTCAGGGACATCTGTAACACAGTACATGTCCATCTGTGGTCTGGTGGTCACAAAGGAAAG
Organism: Petrolisthes manimaculis; assembly: GCA_034508575.1. NCBI lineage: Eukaryota > Metazoa > Arthropoda > Malacostraca > Decapoda > Porcellanidae > Petrolisthes > Petrolisthes manimaculis. Next base: position 728,866 of record JAWZYT010004163.1, read on the forward strand.
GTAAGTAACACACACACACACACACACACATGACCTATTCACTGGTCTATGTGTTCTTATTAATAGCCATTATCACTCTCAACACACACACACACACACACACACACATGACGTACTGTTATCTCCATGGTAGGTTAATATGGTACCCATGTGAGAGCTCTGTACCATAATACCATTACCACACACACTCATGTCTGTATTTACTACACAACAAATAATATTACTACACCAACACCAATCACATTATTGTAAACTACACCTAGTAAATCTAATATTACTACACCAACACCAATCACATTATTGTAAACTACACCTAGTAAATCTAATATTACTACACCAACACCAATCACATTATTGTAAACAACACCTAGTAAATCTAATATTACTACACCAACACCAATCACATTATTGTAAACTACACCTAGTAAATCTAATATTACTACACCAACACCAATCACATTATTGTAAACTACACATAGTAAATAATTTCTACACACACAAAACAAAAATAGTGTATATGACTTCTGGGTGAATTATTGAATAATGAATTTAATTAGTAAAATATACAGTGATCATCATTATCTAACTGTTGGATAGAATTTGTGAATGTGAATACTCAGCTTTTGGATAATAATGAAGCCTTACAAATGTGGTTAGTTAGGAAGGTAACAAACGAATACCACTGTGGAATGGACCCAATTTTATTGTAATTATTATATTACAGACATAATGTGTGTGTACAATGATAGGGTAGTGTGTATGTGTGTGTGTGTGTGTGTGTGTGTATTAATATGGTAGTGTGTGTTTGTGTAGATTAATAGGGTAGGGTGGTGTGTGTGTTGATTGATAGTGTGTGTGTGTGTGTGTGTGTGTGTGTGTGTGTGTGTGTATACAGAGGCTATTATTATTATTATTGTTTATATTACAGACATGATGTGTGGACAGAGTGTAATATTGGTGATGGTGGTGATGGTGTTGGCTCTCACACCATCTATTGATGCTCGTATACGTACTGGTAAGTTGGGTCATTATTATTTGTTTGTTACTATTTATGTGTGTGTGTGTGTGTGTGTGTATGTGTATGTGTGTGTGTGCTAAAAAGAGAGAGGAAGGAAGAAGGATGTAAGTGTGTGTG
>JAWZYT010004163.1:735000-745000 GCA_034508575.1 Petrolisthes manimaculis
CCCTTGTGGGCGTGGTAATAGGACTTTACAGTTAGTGCATATATTTCTGGCAACTGTGGAATTAGAAAACATATATAAACTGAGGATGTACAGTTACATTTAGGGATAACTTAAACTGTCTCCAAGGGCTATAGGCTTGTCTCCACAGAGAGAGACTATATACATATAAGACCAGGTACATCAGTATCATTCCCTGTGTAGATATAAGTGTATATAAATAAATGTATTAAGCCTTGAATAAGAAACTTGTGAAATCAATTGAGGCTCCCGCCGCGAGAGGGCTGTAAGCGCCACCCGACTAGTTTTGAGAAAAACGCGCTCAAAGTTTCCTTATGATTACACCCTTGAAAACGGTCAGAAGGGGGATCTATTATATACCATTGGAATCGCCTATCCTTCTTCTTTTTGGCCATGTAATTTATATTCCTTAATATCAAGTTTTGTGCGTGTGGCGGCGTGTGGAAGACATGGTGGCAGAATTGGATGGGCGTGAAAGGCGTGAATGGGAGAAAAAGTGACGCTTGTCTGAAGCGGTGTATGTGTGCAGCTGCTTTCCCGCCAGCATTGTTCAACCAGTTCCTCAGTATTCCTCAGAATTCATAGTCAATGTTTCTTAAAGATTCGATCACTATAGGAAAATCTGACTTTTAGTCTCTTTTTATAACTAATATGCATTGACATTGATGTATTTATCTCTTACAAGTGTATTAGTGTCTATTCCTTATTGTTTTCAATATTGGTTTGCAATAATTAATCCATTAATATAGGGAAATTGATGGAATCACGAACGAAAACATTGGACTTTAACTCGCACGTGTGGTCATCAGCTGCCTCGTCACCTCTGGAGATACCTCTGTCTGGCGGCGGAGCGAGAACTTAACAATGAGTGAACTTTAGGCCTTGTTGTACCCATCCAGATGGTCGATTTTGCCTATGACACCACTTCCACATGAATTCTATGCCCTTTTAGCAACCGGATCCGTGCCTAACTCAATTTTTTCAAATTTGTCGCTTACATCCCTCTCGCGGCGGGAGCCTCAATTACCTAAGAACACCACTCCGCCGAACTCGCTACCAACAACCAACAACCAACAACCAACAACTCACTACAACAACAATGTACTGTACCAGATTCTTTGAAGAGACTAGAATCAGGACTGGTACATTTTGATGGCAGCGGTGTTTTTGCAACATACAAGATTGCAAAAAGGTAGACTTCACAGGAGACAGTGAATAACATAGTTCAAGGACAAGTTGAAGATTTTACTTGTAAAATTCTCTCAGGTAATTTCTTCTCACGACCTCTATAAACGAGGGAGATAAACCACAAATTCATCACCTACAAGAGCCACCTACTTCAACATAACTGCAACTAGACCTACAAGGGGACCTCATCTACTTCACAACAAGCAATCATCATTACCCCAGGCGTCCCTGTACGTAAATTCTCTCGTAAGGACAACGCCATCCCTTCATCACTACCCATGAGCGTCCCTGGAACGTAAGGACAACGTCATCACTTCATCACACGAGCGTCCCTGGAATGTAGGACAACGTCATCACGTCATTATCTCCATTCTCCAAGCTGACACCTTGTTACGTAAATTCTCTCGTAAAAGGCAAGTCAACATTCATCATCTTCACTCCAAGAACGACTACTAGTGTGTTAGTGTGCGAGCTAACTAACTCATCACTTCAAGACTCGTCACAACACCACACCTAGACGTCAACTCGTCATCATCATTTTTGCAACTAAAGTAATAAAAGTAGGTACACATTACATGTTACATTACATTTTTTTTACTTGTCCACGAACATGTTAGGATGAAATTAGGTTTCCTCATTAAAGCCCAGAAAGAAAGAAAAGAAGTGCCAAATTAAAACAAAGTAAAGAATTCTTCCCCATTAATGTAAAGGTATCGCAATAACTTCGAATATCCCTGATAATGATTCAATACCCTCTGAGCTAGATTCCCCTGCCTCCCTTAAGTCTCGTTGTGGTGCCAACACATTCGAGTACATTTTCTTCTTCTCCAACCATAACCCCATTAAATACTAAATCTGTCTACTAATATCATCCTGTATTATCACTAACAATGACTACTCCTCTACAATCTCCTATCGTCTCTGCTCATCATCTAACAAATACTGATTCCACTATCTTTTCTATGCTAACAATGAAACTCTTACCTATCACCATTTCTCATGCAAAGCATTCTAAGGGAGATAATCCAACATATGGGATTCATCTCTTCTTGCGTCATTTGGAGAAGATATTTTGCAAAGCGAATATAGAGCAGGACGAACATAAAATAACATTGGTAAGAGAGTATATTGCACAGAATAGTCCAGCCAGTTCTAGGTTAAACACAAGTGCTTTTTCTAATTCAAACAATTTAACGTCATATGCCACATTTAGACAGTCACTTATTAATGTTTATGGGGATGGTAGAGTACGTAATTCAGTGTCAAGGGTTCAAAGAAAGATTGAAACAAAGAATGGCAATACAAGGGAACTAGCAAAAGCACTTGCATCATCAGGATCGATAGAAATAAATTCGAAGAAATCTCAAATCATGCATCATGTATTACATATAACTCACTTCAGGGGTAAGAAGAATTATAATTTTGATACCATAACACAGGGGGATTCACACAGACAACGTTGCAAACATTGTAACGAATATATGCATAGGACCAGTGAATGTTATATTAATAAATCTACAGGAAATAATGGGAAAGTTAAGCATAAATACTGTCATTCACATGAGTCAAATTCGTATTCCTTAAATGAACACACGATCCTTAACAAAAGGAAACAAAGCTTGCACAATCGAAACATGATGTATGAAACGAGACCACCACAATATTAAAATGGCATCAATAATCCCATAAATATATAAATACTGTAGGCCCTGTCGTCGTAAATACCTATAATATAATAATAATCCCTGTCTTAAGTATCACATGTAATATTTCATTAATAATAGACACAGGACCAACAGTTTCCTTGTTATCGGATGATTCCTTTAACAAATGGTGCAAATTAGATTGAACGATAAATGACAGGTACTAGGGACACTAAACCCTTCCTGTACAGTTAGACAAGGAAACTAACTAAATACCCATTATAAGATGCCCTAAACATAAAATAATACATTTTAGGTATTAATATATTTTAATACAGGATTGTCCAGGCCAAAATATAAGTTCATATATATATGTATTGAAAGAAAAACGGGAACTATTCCATTATCATAAAGGCCTACTGCAGATAATACTATATTAACACCAAAGTTCGTCCATAAATGGAAGGTAGAGCTTCCATCTCATGTTACAACCACATATTAGTGTTCTATCCTTAGTAGAGTCTGGGAAAATAACCTGGGAATGTATCTACTTTAACTAATGTAAATGATAATAATATTGCCACTATCTATATCTTTAAGAAATCATCTACCAATAATCAGGTAAAGAAAAGGACATATTTATGTGATCTGTACAAGATGGAAGTTAGACTAAATACCACAAGGAAATATTATATCAATTTTAACCGAAGAGGTAAAAGATAATCATATAAGGGAGAAACGTAGAAATTTTGTCAGGAATCGAGATTTTCCAATTTATCGTGATAATTTTATTAAAATCCTAGCCACATATCAAAATGCGATTGCCCTACCTGGTAAAATTTTTAGGAAAAACCTATTTATAAATAAGCATATAGACTACCGTACCTCATACTAGCCAGAAAGTTATGTTGGATGAGAGTATTATTAAGATCCTAATTCCCCCCTTTTAATAGTCAAATAATTTTGTAAAAAAAAAAAAAAAAAAAAAAAAAAAAAAAAAATGGTGAATTTAAGCCAGTAATTCTTTACAGAAAATATAATGCTACAATTAAAAATAAATATCCCCTCCCTCCTTTAACAAAATGTTTGTCTAACATTGGTCAAACAAAACATTTTATATTTTACATATTCAACTTGGTCAGTGGAAACTGGCAAGTAGCATTAGAAAGTCACTCCTTTACTATATTTAATACTCCCATGGTTATAATGAATACATTCGTAGACCATTTGGGTTAGGTAATGCTCCATCCACATATCAGCATATGTTCAATTTTCATGTTAGTGTTATTAATCACGTAGTCAGTGCTTAGCTAAACAATTTAATTATTTTTCTAATGAGGTACAATCACAATAATTAACAATAAGGAAAGTTAAACTGAGATTACATTAGGTAGGCCTCAAACTTTAATAATATATGTTTCAATTTATTACCAGCATATTATAATTATAGGTTTTACATTAACCATCACTGAGTTCCATACACAATAGCATAAAATACGAACAATGAAAGTTAACTAACGTAAATCACTCTTGGATATATGTTCGTATATAGAATCATTGTAAAGAAATTTATTCCTAAATAATCTCCTCAGGAGAATGACATATGTGTATGGAAGTCAGAAAAGTAAATAAAGGTTAATTAATGACAGCTCCAATTCGTGCATTTTCATCCTATTCATTACCTTAATAATAATATTACGTGTACAGATGCTTCTTCAGTAAGCTTAGGCACTGTACTTAGGTAAGATATAGCTAAGTTCTATGTCAGGTATGTATTTATACATAAAGAATATTTAATGCACAGGAAACTTGTTACTCTGTAACAGACCAGGAACAATTAACAAATAATGTTAGGGGCAATTCGTACTTCTAGAAAAATCGTATTAGGCTATCCTTTACAAATACTCGTGAATCACAAATATATTCTTGGCTTACTATAATCTCAAACCTTAGTGTGAAAATTATCCAGATATTATCTAACCATTAAGGAATTTCTCCCACATATTGATATTAACTATCTTCCAGGATGATTAGATAAAATTACAAATCCCTTGAACAGTCATCTTGTCATTTAATTCCAAAGTCATACTTTACTTTATACTTATACTTTAATGTGGTTCATAAACATTAGCAATTTCTATGCTAAAATATACTAAGTTTATTTAACTCTGAGGATGAAAATAATGGACGAGATATACAGTCACTTAAATAACTTTTCCCATTATGATAAGATTTTACAAAAAGAAAAACTTAGTAAATGTGACTTGTAAACCAATGAAAGTGATACATTAAATAATACTTCCCTCAGTGTTAATTACCCTTTTATCAAAATGCAACAGGACATCCTGGGAGAAAGATCAAAACAATCTCCATATATTATATTATCAACATAAACTATGGGTAGATGATAAAACATATATATCGCTCAGTGCGAAACATACAATGCTCCATGACAGGAATATAATCCTGGACGAATCAGGAGACATAATAGGAATAATTCTACTTTCCTTACCAATTACAAAACAGGGCATAAATAAAATATTACCTATGGTTAACCATTTTCTAGATATTTAGTGGCGGCACCACTACATGATAAAAACCGCAAATAATACGTGCACATTTATTTAATCTCAAATTATTATGCCCATTATATACATGTCCCGATATTATAAAGATATCCAAATTCTACTATATTAACCCCTGGAGTCCGGTACGGGGCAAGCTTACTCGACGTTTCTACCCACCCGCTCGCGTCAAAATTACTCGATTTACCCTTTATTCACAACGCTCACACTCGGAACCTATATAGTGTACTAACTTTAAAATAGGTTCTTACGTACCTTCAACTCTTCCTCTTTCCAATGGTACCATCGGGAGGGCTGTACGATGAATAGTTGTGGAGATAGGGCGAGTTGAAGTGAACCATGTTTGTGCGCGAGACAGCGGTGTGTCCGTGTGTACGCGTGAGAGCGGTGTGACTGCGGCGTGGAGTTCAGTTTCCCGCCCAAGTCCCTTGTCAACTCACTCGTATTACTACTATTATGTATCGTATGTCATGATTTCAACACTAAAAATAGTATGAACACTTGTAGGAATATATCATCGTGTAACTGTCACTTAGAAAATGATAAACAAACCGACTTGTACCGTAGGAAACACGTATATTTACTATCGATTGTGCCTGTATGGGCGTGTTTTGTGGTGTTATTTTCTTATTACTACCCCATTATATATCGTCTGTCATGATCTATACACTAAATAATAATTTGTAACCTTGTAGGAATATCATGGAGTCACTCACGTACATATATTCACTACGGTATTGTCTTACGATCGTTAGAGCACAAATTCGGACAAGGGCAAATACTTAAAAATCGCCCAGCCATCGTGGGCTCCCAGAATCGACTGAGTGGGTAGCGGATCGATATTGTGAGTGTATTTTCTCGCCCAACGACAAGAAAAACTAGCCGTACAGGGCGCGAAATAGCGCTAACTCGCTGTGACGGTAGGTGCAGTTGCCCGGTTACTTACGTAAGACGGTCTATCACGTCAACCGGCCTTTAGGGGTTAAAGCAAACATTTGTATAACAATATCTCCCCATATCTCCCAGCAGCTAATGGTTAACAATACGGCAAAACCGTAAAATACTACAAGTACTTGGTGGCACAGAAACAATGGAAACCCCTCCACATGGAAAGACTGCATCAAAATGACAGTCTAGGAATACTACAAAACATTGAAATAAAAGGAAAAACTCCTCATCAAATACAATATGGCGTACAAGAAACGTCTTTTATATAACTATATGATATAAACAATTGCCACACAGAAGCCATGCTACAACAAGGACAACTTCGCTGAACAACAGTGAGTTGCAATACAAATTCATCATGATGTACAAAACAATTCTACAGGCTTGCAAAGAAGAAGATGCGTAATCGCCTACACAAGAAATCTACACAAGAAATCTACAGGCTTGCAAGGAAGAAGATACGTAATCGCCTACACAAGAAATTTACAGGCTTGCAAGAAGAAAAATGCGCAATCGCCGATATACTACAAAAGATAACTCAAATGTCACTCCAGGTGATACATAATATAATACGGGTACCCGATCAAAGTTTAAAAACTTCACACAGTCAAATTTTTAGTAGGTAATAAACTTTTAATAAAGAATATTTTTACCAGGCGGATGATATTGTATATGTAAACAGGATAAAGAGATTGGTAAAGCATGCAAAACCATCCAAAATAAAACCAATCCATATCACTGGAACATAACAATTTCCTCTTCTTAGTAAATTTATCCCTACTATATACTATATAATAAAATAATCAATTACAAACATAAATCAGATCGGTTTTCTATGAAATAATAATAATTCTATTTACAGATGTGGCCCAAATCAACCTATATAAATAATAATTATTATGTCTCTACTCTCAACAGCTCCAGGCTCAGACGAGGAACACAACGCAGTACAGATGACGTCTTCAATCCGAGAGCTCTCCTATACAGTTTTATTAACAAGCAGATGAAAAGAACAGGAAAATAAATAAAATAATGGTGACGAATGATATAATCACTATTTCTTACTCTTTGCAGATTTTATCCCAGTGAGCAGTGGTTACAGCTACAAGTATTTACTGATACACAAGTTTATTTGACAGGTATCATACAAATGGAATATCCAGATGGAATCCAGCAACTAAGGTAATATTGATCGCTTATTATGAAAAAAAATATATGATGGACCTATTACCATCACCACAGCCCAGAGCGTGGTTTTGATCATTTTTACGTGTATTTTCGTGAACACTATTTGGTACTACTTATATAGTGGTATACAAATATATCCTATAAAATAAAAGGGTTATGAGACAAACTGTTGCATATCGTGGTAAGTGTAACTGGTATAAAGCATTGCACAGAAATTAAAAACGAATTATAGAGCTTTACTTTACCAATAAAAGAAAATATTCGCATATACCATTTAGGCTTCTATTTATTTCTGCAAGTAAGCAGGAAGCTTTATGAGTATAGGAACTTAGAAAGGAAGAACAACCATTATTAGGAGAGTATTTACTTCGGGTAAGATAACATTAACTCATACTTAATATCACTCAAATAACTATAACATGAAAAGGAAAAATCAGTGTGAAGTACTATCTTACCAAATATCTTTCTTCTACCTATTTGAAATATTATTATACAATCGTGCGTAGTATTTTAACACAAGATTATAAACTCATTATTAATCCCATAGAAGGTAAAGTATTATTCACAAGCTATGCACTTCAAGAATTCCCAATGAAAATAGAAATAATCTTTTAATGTTCAAATTTCCTCCAAGAAGTATTATACTTAGTGATGATGTCATCAATGACACACACTCCTCATGTACCATGTTGCATGTCCTTATTTATATGTTTGTCTTGCATATTTATTAGCAACTACTTCTCCAAAAGATGCGAACTTTCCACTTGCTTTGAAGCAATTCAGGCACTATATGCATGTAAATTCATATCTATTACTAATCCAACCTCTCTTTTATCATCAAATTTCTATTTCTACTATCTATGCTTCCCTGCTGATAGACAATTAGCAATATATTACCCTAATCACCCTACACATGGCATGGATTAATATACTGTAGAGAGGCAGACTCAGAGAAAATCGATTCAAGGGAATCGTTACATTGGAAAATAAAATATATATAATTGCTAGACAACATATCCCACCTACTTCCACCTTTCAATATATTTCATTTAATATCGACTTGTTTAATATCTCCCAATTATCAGTTGTTCCAGGAAAAGTGAAGAATGGAAGTTACCCAGGGAGACATCCTTCAAAGATCATTTAATTACTCCATATATTGATGAAAACAAAACTTGGTACAAATGTTTAATATCCCATGTCTTTCTGGCAAGTATTACACCAGCTTTATATAGGAAAGTCTACTGTCATATTTTGTATTGTATAAATAACTCTATCTACATAGACTGAATTATCTTGTTATGAAATAATAATCTATAGCTGTTATTTTACAGCCACTAAATAACAAGGCTTCCCCCTTATTAAAATGTGAATCTTTAGCATAGGTTAGTTAATATACACACAATAACATGCACCTAGCTAAACACATTAATATTAAGATGAATTTTTTGTACAATGTATTTCTATTCATGTATTGAGGATATTGTCTATGTTCATCTATGATTTTTATGTTATTATACATGTAATTATTGTTACTTCCAAGTCCCTACCGAAAATTGTAAATCTGTTGCCACAATAACGATTATCTGGGGACAGATAAAATTTTAAATATATATATACTATATATATATATATGTAAAATTTGGATAGCGTGGTTCGAGCAATATGTACAGTTCTAAAGCCATTAAGGAAAGGGTCGCTTCTGTTTACAATCTGATAACAAGAATAGCTGACCAGGTAAAAGGAAAGTCAGCCTGATATTATCATTCTGGGTACACACCATATACACCTGGAGATACTACCACACACACAGCTGCGTACAGTACACCCCCCTTAGACCATTAACACCACCATTAAACTGTCCTTATCCTGTTGTTCGTCTCTCCAAGCCTTTCCTATTCCCGCTACAGAGGAATAGGAAAGAGAGAGTAAATAGTCAGAGAGAGAGAAAGGAAAGGGACAGTAACTGGTCATACATACGCACTCACACACACACACACACACGCACTCTCTCTCACACACACACGCACTCACGCACTCACACACACCTTTGGTATACACACCAAACACAACATGTTTGTGAGACTAAAGACTATTAGTCTACCTATATGCCTCTTGGACATTTAAACTTTCTAAATCCTAATCTTCATCTCTACCCAAGTACAGGTGTCACGAATGGGTCATTTACTTATTGTGACCATCTTGACCCCTGGTTCAAAAGGGTAGAGAAGGGAGAAAAGAGGGTAAAGAGAGGAATTAAGAGAAGGGAAGAAGAGAAGAGGAGGAGCTATACAAGTTAGGAGGGGCTAATCAAATAGGAGGAGCTATAATGATAGACCTGCCCTTGTGGGCGTGGTAATAGGACTTTACAGTTAGTGCATATATTTCTGGCAACTGTGGAATTAGAAAACATATATAAACTGAGGATGT
>JAWZYT010004163.1:750000-840000 GCA_034508575.1 Petrolisthes manimaculis
TTATGCTGTACCTTGCCCCAATGTATCGTAGGCTGGCTCTCTTTCTTTATAAACGAGCACAAGTACCAGACAACCAGTAACAAGGAAACACACACACAAACAGACACAAGTACCAGACAACCAGTAACAAGGAAACACACACACATACAGACACAAGTACCAGATAACCAGTAACTAGGAAATACACACACATACAGACAGAAGTACCAGACAACCAGTAACAAGGAAACACACACACATACAGACACAAGTACCAGACAACCAGTAACAAGGAAACACACACACATACAGACACAAGTACCAGACAACCAGTAACAAGGAAACACACACACATACAAACACAAGTACCAGACAACCAGTTACAAGGAAACACACACACATACAGACACAAGTACCAGACAACCAGTAACAAGGAAACACACACACATACAGACACAAGTACCAGAGAACCAGTAACAAGGAAACACACACACATACAGACACAAGTACCAGAGAACCAGTAACAAGGAAACACACACACATACAGACACAAGTACCAGACAATCAGTAACAAGGAAACACACATACATACAGACACAAGTACCAGACAACCAGTAACAAGGAAACACACATACATACAGACACAAGTACCAGACAACCAGTAACAAGGAAACACACACACATACAGACACAAGTACCAGACAATCAGTAACAAGGAAACACACACACATACAGACACAAGTACCAGACAATCAGTAACAAGGAAACACACACACATACAGACACAAGTACCAGACAACCAGTAACAAGGAAACACACACACAAACACACACCTACACACACAAATGCCAACAAACCAGTAACAATGAAGCACACATCACATTATGAACTTTGTTTACTCTTGATAAACAGTATAACCTATTTTATATTTATCGTAATTATTATCTAATTTCATGTTTTCAGTAAAAAGTTTTAATACCATCTTTTTACTAATAATTTCAATGTTTTATTATATGACAAAATAAACTGCATATTCTATTAATTAAGTTGATATGTTTTATATAAAAAACCTGCTGTTATATTGTTATACTCCACTATAAGGAATTATAACATGATATCAACAACTTGTATTATTTCTATGTACTTACTATAAGGAGTTATAACATAATATCAACAACTTGTATTATTTCTATGTACTTACTATAAGGAGTTATAACATGATATCAACAACTTGTATTATTTCTATGTACTTACTATAAGGAGTTATAACATGATATCAACAACTTGTATTATTTCTATGTACTTACTATAAGGAGTTATAACATAATATCAACAACTTGTATTATTTCTATGTACAGTCATGGCTGATAGTGCTGGACCACGGTCCAAGGAGTGTTGGAGAGCAACTAAACAGAGTTCCAACAAATTATTTTCCAAACCATTCTAAAAAATGAGAGAGGTTTAGAAGACTTAATTTTTCGAACTCTGTTGTTTTTCTCTCCAACACATCTTGGACGCTGGTGCATCATTATCAGTCATGGCTGTACACACTATAAGGAGTTATAATATATGTGTGTGTGTATTTTAGTTTTGGTTTATTGTGAGAGGGATAGAGAAAGAGACACACAGAGAGAGTATGTGTGTTTTGTTTCTTGTGTGTGAGAGAGAGGGAGAAAGAGAAAATGTATGTGTGTGTTCTATACCTAGAATAAAATGAATGAGTGATTCTCACACTGTTGTTGCACTGACACACACACACAGACCTTTACTGTTTTTTGTACAGATATTTACTTTGAATATAAACTGTATTTTAATGAGATAGTAGTCTATTCTTTTGGTACAGCCACAATCGTACAGCCGGCAGCATAAATTTGTGTCTGTCTCATGACTTTAATAATGTTAATATGACCAGATAGTTGCATTCTCAAATAGTTTTTATACCAACAACATACGTAATTTACCACATGTGAACTATATCTGTCATCTCTGCATTTACATTGTGTAATATCATCATTATAGCTCATACATATATAGGTGGAAATGAAGCGAACTTATGCTGCCGACTGTACATACAAATTAATCAGTATCTTTTCACAATATAATCATAGAACAACTTATGTCAACTCAACCTCCATCAATTGTTATTATGAGGTGCTGCAAAATCATACAAGTGTTGTTCTTTATTACCAAGATAATATTTACTACGATGGAAGGAAAGTGTTGGTGGATATTTGATTGTGGCTGTACACCTGAGCTCGTAAATTCGCGACCACGTACTTATATGTTTATGCCATTTGAGCTGGTAACATTTATTCACTTACAACAACACCTTCCCCACCACGCAGTGTTACCAGCTCAGATGATATTAATAATTTGAGGATGTGGTCGCGAATTTTAATTTGCTTTGACTGTAATCTGTGATTTAATAAAAACAAAAAGTTTGCATTTGTTGCAAATCAATGTTTTATTATCAGTCCTCCTTTGTTTATTAATTAAAGTCTTTTTATCTGTGATGGACAATAAAAGTGAAGTGATACATACATACATACATAGAAATAATAAAGAACTGATGATAAACAACATTACTCTATAAAAAAGAAAAGAAAATATAAACACACACACAGACACAGAAAGAGTATTTGTAGAATATGTAAGTTGAGACTTACTGTAATAAAACGTTGGTATTATTAATGGTTATGATTATGAAACATGGGTATTGACCAAGATGATAAAGGACATATTGCTTGGCTGTTACCGGAGAACACACACACACACACACACACACACACACACACACACGTTCTCTCTCTCCTACACAAACACACGCACACACTATCTCTCTCTTAGACAAACACACGCACACACTATCTCTCTCTTACACAAACACACGCACACACTATCTCTCTCCTACACAAACACACGCACACACTATCTCTCTCTTACACAAACACACGCACACACTATCTCTCTCTTACACAAACACACGCACACACGTTCTCTCTCTCTTACACACACATACACACATACACACGTTCTTTCTCTCTTACACAAACACACATACACAATCGTTCTCTCTCTCTCTTATACACACACATACACATACATAAAGTAGTAGTGGCTGACAGTGGTAGTGAACGGATGTGTTTCTGTAAGGCGTCTCTGAGCTTCGGGATATTTTGAAGACAACAAGTGGAGCCCGGCTACATTCTCAACTTTGGTCACCTGGTAAAGTTTAATATAAGGGTGAGTGAGTGAGGAAATCCTGTCTCCAAAAGTTTATATATAGGAAAGGCGATAGTTAAGGGGGTGCGGGAGTAGGGGGACAGGCTTGGGGGGTGCGGGAATAGGGGGACAGGCTTTCTACCCACTCCAAACTTGTCCCCCTATTCCTGCACCCCCTCAGTCCCCCCCCTAGCCTGTGTCCCTACTCCTGCACCCCCCCAAAACTCCCCAAGCCTGTCCCCCTATTCCCACACCCCCTTAAGGACCCTGTGATCGTGTATGAGACTTGGTGGCTTCTGATTCCTCCTTACTATGTCACGAAACAAGCTCCTTCCATATAGGTGTGTGTGTGTGTGTGTGTTTCATAGCAATGTTTGAAGGACTCACTAACCTCCAATTTTCTAACTACAACACGGGGTCACTTAAAATAAGTAAGAAATAAAACGTAATAAAAGTGTAGGTGACAAAAATGAATTTGGCTAGACATAGTTGTGAGAAATTCCAGGCAGAGAGAAACAGTAACGAGCACTAATAAGTTTACAGCTCTGGTTGAAGCTTTGAACAGGACAAATTCACCAACGAAGTAATTCCAATGGAGATTTTATTGTGCATTTATTTACTGTCTCTAGGTATTGAAACACACCTGAATATTTATTAGTACTCGTGACTGTACATGAGATGACTGTACAGTCTCCTCCACTCCCGCTTTCACCAGTTCAGCGTTACCATCGTATACACCAGGCATTGTGTGAGCTACCAGTTCCGTCTCTCACATCTGAAACACCTGCCATCAACCCTTACTCTTACTCGCCTCACCTGCTTCGCCGAGACAAGCAGTGTTCATGGACTCGAGAAATATGCACGTTTTCTACACCTAATAATATCGAGTCTATGAAGATCGCGTGCCTCGGTGAAGCAAGTGAGGCGACAGGACTTTTGCCGCCGACTGTACATCAGATGATAAAACAGAGAGAGGTAAAGAAGGGAGGGATAGTGAAAGGACAGGACGAGAATATGAACTTCAAATTAAAAGGGTTACACCATTTTTTTTTTTCTATACCTCAACCTCGGGGCTGTAGGCTGTCAGTAGCCCGTGACTGTTGTGAGGCCCCGAAATTATTGGGTGTCGCACCAGATGAAACAGTAGTGGAGCTTCGTGGTGATGTTGATACCGTAGCTTCTCTTCTGTCCCACTAGATGACGACACCTTATTTATATACATCACTATACAGGAGACAAGAGGAGTTACACACACACACACACACACACACACACGCACACACACACTACTATGCATTTCAGGCCTCGCGAATCACAGTTTTTCGCGATTTTCAGCCGAAGTAATTGTTTAATGGGTTTGGTACTTTGGCACAGTGAACAACACACCCCAGCCTAATTTTAGTTGGATTTTGTTAAAAAAAAAAAACTTATGTCACTAAGGAGTATATTATTGCATTATTAATGATGTACAGTATTGTATGTGTGGGATGCGCATGGCGCTGCTGCATTGTTGTTTATGCTGTATGATGGGAGACTGAGACTCCCAGATGTTTACATAGAATACATAGATCCCGGCAACTCGTTGTTTCTGTGATCCTCACACCCTCCAGTCTCCTACAAGATGTCATCAACTCTAACAGGTTATGGGCCCAGACACAGACTAGTGTTTGATGGAGATGGAGAAAAATTTGAAGTGTGGGAAGCCAAGTTTCGAGGTAATTTGATGACCAAGGAGCTTGATGAAGTTTTACTGGAGGGAAGGACGCCGGAAGAAAGTAAGAACAAACAAGGATATGCAGAGTTGATTCAGCTACTAGATGACAGAAGCATTGCTTTGATTCTTCGCGATGCAGCAGATAAAGGCAAGGAAGCATTGCAGATCCTAAGGAACTATTACCTGGGTGCAAGCAAACCTAGGGTGATTTCACTGTACAAGAAACTGTCAACACTCAGGCTGGGCGGAGACGAACAGTTGGTAGACTACATAATAAGAACAGAAGCAGTGACATCAGCACTAAAGAAAGCAGGCGAAGCAGTAAGTGATAGTATGACTATGGCGATGGTGCTGAGTGGACTCCCTCAAGCATACGACACCTTCAGCACAGTGGTGGAACAACGGGAGAAGGAAATGACGTTCCAGGAGTTCAAGAAGGCCCTGATGAACTATGAAGAATCAGGAAAGTTAAGAAGCTCCCGTGAGGAAGAAAGTGTGATGAATACAAGCAGATTCTCACTGAAATGTTATGAGTGCCACCAGCCAGGTCACAAGTCCTTCCAGTGTCCCCAGCGAGCCCAGCAGAACCATAGGTGGTGTAACAAGTGTAAATCCAATAACCACAACACACACAAGTGCAGGAAGAAGAATGCCACCACAACAAACACAGTAAGCAGTGAGGGAAACCAAGCACCAAGAGGAGAGGACAGTGACGAGGGTGACAACTTCCACAACTTTGCATTCCAGGCCAGCACACAATCTCTCAAGATAATAAGGCAGGTACCAGTACATTGTTGGTGGACAGTGGTGCATCAGTGCATATTGTAACAGACAAGACCAAGTTTATTAGATTGGACAGAGACTTTGAACCAGATAAACAAGTGATGCAACTAGCAGACGGAAGTAGACAAACTGGAGATGTATTAGGCAGAGGTGATGTTAGTGTGATGTTGTATGATATAAATGGTAAACCAAGGGAAATGGTGATGAAAAATGCTTTATACATTCCCTCATATAAGTTTAACATATTTTCAGTTCCAGCTGCAACAAGAAAAGGTGTATGTATAAACTTTAAACCTAACCATGCAGAACCAGTTACACCAGATGGCTCTGTATTCAACGTGAAAAGAGAGGGTAACTTATACTTCATTAATAATGTTGAAAATGTGCAAGTGAACGTTGAGGAGTGGCATAAAATCCTAGGCCATTGTAATTTTAAGGACATTGTATAACTTGAGAAGGCAGTGGAAGGTATGCATATTTCTGGTGAAAAGGACAGAGTTCATTGTGAAGCCTGTAGGTATCTTAGGAAAAATGAGTAAATCTACAAACAGGAAAACAGATAAAAGAGCAACTAGGAATTTAGATTTAATACACAGTGACTTAGCTGGCCCAATGAATGTAGTGGATAAGGGAGGATTTAAATATGCATTTACATTTGTGGATGATCATTCAGGAGCCTTCATGGTTTACCTGATGAAAGAAAAGAGTGATACAATATCAGCCACAGAGAAATTTCCAGCAGACAGTGCACCTTATGGATCTGTAAAACGTTTGCGGACTGACAATGGTGGTGAATATATATCCAAGGAATTTAAATCCCTCATGGTGAAACACAAGATTAAGCAGGAGTACTCAGCACCTCATTCCCCGCATCAAAACGGTACAGCAGAACGTTCTTGGAGAATCATGTGTGAAATGGCACGATGTTTCTTACTAGAGGCTGATTTACCCAAAATGATGTTACTGCTAGGTTTGTGTGAGCAGAGCACAGATGATATATTGGTGCTGGGAAAGAATTCTTGGAGAAAATGTGGTATGCAAGATGTAGAAAGTCAATAGATATGCGTGGTATTTTTTTTTTCTTCTATTTCTATTTACAGGAGCTGCTGATACAAAGGCCAACCCTGGAATAAACACCCGGGGTTCCTGTAACAGCAAAGAACAAGAGCAAGGGTGTGTAGCCTTTTCAACGGCACATATCTTATTTGTTTTATCCTTTGCTGTTGTTCCATGTCTCCTTTTTTAATTAATTAATTTTATTTTTACTTTATTTTCTTTTGATTTATAGAAGTTATATAACGCTATATTTAATCTATAATATATTGCCAGCATCACTGATAACTGTAACTTCTGGCAACACTGACAACAACCTCCCCTGGCACTGGCAACACTGACATTCTGACAACAACAACTGTAAGTACTCAACACCTCATGGTTCATATTAAAAAACATTCGTGGTGCATACGATGGCATAGTACCGATACGATGACTCCACATACAAACCAGAGAGCCGTTGTACAGTACCACACAATCGTATATACCACGGATGTTCTTGAATATGGCCTATTTAGTTGTATTTTTCTTATCTGTTTCTCCGTGGCCATGTGCCTTCTATAGATAAAATGGACATGTATTATATAATGAAAAATAATAATTTGGTATACAAATAATAAAAATACTTTGGTAAATATTGAATGAATTACCGTTATTGTGTACAGTTTTTCTACCTTCATTATTCACTTATGTAGACCATTCTATGACTATTTTCTACCTTTATTATTCACTTATGTAGACCATTCTATGACTATTTTCTACCTTTATTATTCACTTATGTAGACCATTCTAAGACTATTTTCTACCTTTATTATTCACTTATGTAGACCATTCTATGACTATTTTCTACCTTCATTATTCACTTATTTAGACCATTCTAAGACTATTTTCTACCTTTATTATTCACTTATGTAGACCATTCTATGACTATTTGCTACCTTCATTATTCACTTATGTAGACCATTCTATGACTATTTTCGGTAATAGTCAAGCGTTTGTCCATAATCTGCTTTCAACTCCAGGTTTTCAGATTGCAATGTTTTATAGTGTGTTTTGAACTAATTTAGGTAATTCTGCATAAAAGTTCCACATGTTTTTGTTGTTTTTAAGTTGTTCCTACCTATTTTTACTTGTTCTATTCATTAGTGACCATAATATTGATTGGAAACCACTTGGTTTATACATATTCTCTAACCCCTTCCATCTTGGGGGAGAGCACTGGGAATCGGGGGTTTGGGTTGTGGGAAAACACGTAAATTAGTTTATCTTGGGTTTTATAGTAGTTTGTTAGGAAAATATGTATATAAGTCCCACACGGCAAGTATGTACTATTTATGTGTATTTCAGTATGGAATAATGTTATATGTTTGTGTGTAATGAATATAATTGGCGGTTGCACTTACTTTAGCAAAATAGCCTTTCAAAATATTGCGAGTGTAAGTCCAGCGCGGCGATTCAGACCAAGTCCAGCGTAGCAGTATAAGTCTACGGTGTCTATATCCTAATGCACTACTCAGCACTAGCCTCATTGCATTATCTACATTCTCGTGACGAAGTAGTTCCGAAATAACTACACAGAATTACATATACTTGCAACTCAATCTGTGGTTACATGTCAACATTACATGCATTTTAACTACCTTTATTATTTTTAATGTCTAGTTGTCTTATATCGATGTTATTTTCAATTTCCACAATTTTGTATTTCCTTTGTCCCTTTTTTATATATTTATGTGTCGGGTAAGGGTATATTTACATTGTGATATCAGTCTACACTGTACCTTCCACCAAGATACACGTTGCTCCAGGAGTCCATCTACTATAGTGTCTTCCACATTATCTACATAGCCTAATTGTACATCCATGTCGCTATGTAATTGTTATTGTTAAGATTAGTGTTTATAAATCATGTTGGTTAAGAGTGTATTAACGTATTTCTTCTTTGTTAACGTGAACAATCACCTCTTAATATAAATACTTAAGCCAAACTGAAAAACCCAAGATCTCAAGATTTTGGAAACAATCCCTAGATAATAACTTAGAACCGAAGGATTGGAGAATGCAAGGGTTAGGACTGGAGGATGTGAGGTTAGGACCAGAGGATGCCAGGTTAGGACCGGAGGATGTGAGGTTAGGACCGGAGGATGCTAGGTTAGGACCAGAGGATGCCAGGGTTAGGTCTAGGTAAGGTCAGGTTGGTTCGACTGTCTTTAATTAAAAATATCAAGTAGGAATTCCATAGATTTTGGGATATTTTTGTAGTGCCAAAACTTGGCTCAGATTTTCTATTTTTCGACATTTAGCCCTCTTGAAAATTGCAAAACCTGAGCCAACTTTCGGCAAAAGTTTGCTCGGGTTTTCAATTTTTCGATATTTATGCATGTTAACAAACTACTATAAAACCAAAATAAGCTAATTTACTTGTTTTCCCCCACCCAAAACCCCGGATTCCCAGTGCTCTCCCCCAAGATGGAAGGGGTTAAGGAATATGTATAAACCAAGTATTTTCCAATCAATATTATGGTCACTAATGAATACAACAAGTAAAAATAGTCAGGAAAAAACAACAACGTGGATCTCTTATGCAGAAATACCAGTTTTTTTCTCTTAATAATATTAAAAGGGTGCGGGAATAGGGGACAGGCTTGGGGGGAGTTTAGGGTGGTGCGGGAATAAGGGGATAGGCTTGGGTGGGTTGTGGGAGGTGTGGGAGTAGGGGGACAGGCTCTAGGGGAAAGGCTTTCTACCCATCCCAGGTCTATCCCCCTATTCATGCACCCCACAAACACCCCCCCTAAGCTTGTCCCCTACTCCCACACCCTCTTAATAATAATAATAATAATTGTAGGCTACACATACACACATACATATATACATATTGTGTGTGTTACTTATGTATACAAATTTTCCAGGCTGTGTGTACATGGCAGAAACAACAAGAGTGTAAACAACAACAACAACACCAAGATGGTATTTATAATTATTATTATTGTGTATGGTATTATTATTATTGGAATATTTTTACAAGTCGCCACAACTCCATTTCTTGAATTTTACTATTACCAGTGTTTATATTTCACTATTACAAACCACTTTTCTATATACCATTTCTTCTGCAAATGCTGCATAACAGTAGTAACCTCTTATAGTTAGGACCCTGTAGTCTGCCCAAGTTAGGTCCCGGTAGTGTGTACCAGTCCAGATTAGGTTAGGTTAGGTCCCGGTAGTGTGTCCCAGTCCAGATTAGGTTAGGTTAGGTCCCGGTAGTGTGTCCCAGTCCAGATTAGGGTAGGTTAGGTCCCGGTAGTGTGTCCCAGTCCAGATTAGGTTAGGTTAGGTCCCGGTAGTGTGTCCCAGTCCAGATTAGGTTAGGTTAGGTCCCGGTAGTGTGGCCCAGTCCAGATTAGGTTAGGTTAGGTCCCGGTAGTGTGTCCCAGTCCAGATTAGGTTAGGTTAGGTCCCGGTAGTGTGGCCCAGTCCAGATTAGGTCAGGTCAGGTGAGGTCTGACTAATTTTTACTGTATATTTTTTCTTGCATAGGTCCCGGTAGTCTGCCCAGGTTAGGACCCGGTAGTCTGCCCAGGTTAGGTCCCGGTAGTCTGCCCTGGTTAGGTCCCGGTAGTCTGCCCTGCTTAGGTCCCGGTAGTCTGCCCAGGTTAGGTCCCGGTAGTCTGCCCTGGTTAGGTCCCGGTAGTCTGCCCTGGTTAGGTCCTGATAATCACACTAAATCCTTCTAGGAAATAAACAAAATTCTAGTGAAATCCTGTTGTGGCAACTTGTAAAAATTTACCAGCATTTCTTCCACAAATTCCCCGTTTCCAAAATAGGTCATATTCATATGGGGCAATTTGAAATTAGCCTGACCATACCTGACCTAACCTAGGCAAACTGCCGGGATATGACCGATGTAAACGATGTAAAGTGATCGTGGTTTTTGCCAAGAGCCGCGTAGTGCTAGGTCCAGGGAATTGGCCCCAGTCACTTTTTATATAAGTTTACACTGAGAGAAACACCATAGCTGAAAAGTGTGTTAGAATAGTCCAAAATACTAACCTCGTTATATCGGACCCCGTTAAAACGGATTTTGGTTATAACGGACACAATCAGCTGGATTTTTTTTTTTTTTTCTGAATTTTGGTTCTTTATTTTTTTCTATTATATTTTTTACATTATACAGTAGGTATATTATTTACACATCATTACATACCCATTTATGTATATTAACAGTTGACTCTCGAATAAATCTGAGGAGTTCTTACACAAAACGAGCGAAATCATAATGAACATGTCACGTAATGATATCACTGTCGTCTGCGAAGCGTGTGTGTGTGTGTGTGTTGCCACCACTTCTCCCTCGCTCCTTCCCCCCCTTATCCTCAGTCTCCATTCACCCCAGCCCAATGTCAAGGGAATTATAGGCCTAACATGCGTTGTCACCTTGTGTTTGACTCGCTCGTTTTTAGTAATTTACGAGTTAACCACCAGCTTCATGTCAGGTGGTGCATTTACAAAACGGAAGGTCATATCCTTCCATATCAAGAAGGAAGGGTTTTCTCGGACAGAGAAAGGAGAAGGAAACACCAGAGTGTGTGGTTGATAAAAGTAAACAAACGATATCACACACTATCTCCCCTCTTCCCCCTACTCTCCCACCCTACCACCTCCACCACCACACACACTATCTCCCCTCTTCCCCCTACTCTCCCCCCTACCACCTCCACCACCACACACACTATCTCCCCTCTTCCCCCTACTCTCCCCCCTACCACCTCCACCACCACGGATGTCCCACACTCATTTAAGTCATTACTCAAAATTGCGTTATTCGAGAGTCAACTGTATCTATATTTTGTGATAATTTTTGTATTTTTTTTTTTTCTTACCCCTCGTAAAAATTTGTCGCTATAACGGTCAAACGGCAATAACGGACACTCTCCCCTCTATTAGTCCGTTATAACGTTATAATTTAGTGAACACAGTTCTTGTGTAAATTTACCTTATTATTATTATTATTATTATTATTGGATAAATTTTCAGTAAATATTGCAATTATTTTTCTGTGTCCTCGATTTTCACACTTTCTGTTCAACCAGAATGTTCATTTCTTTTCCCGTTTTTATTTTCGAGACTTATGTGGAATATGTAAATAACATTAATAACATTTGTATACATTTACCTTTGTATATATTTACTTTGAAATGGGAGCGAGGTTTTCCTAGCAGGTCCCCAACTTCCCACCTCTGCGTGCAGTGTTGCCAGATTAAGGAATACTTTCATGTTTTAGGCAAATTTTGTCCACACGGGAAATCGTAAGAAGAATGTTCAATAGGTAGTCCAGTTAGGCTGGAAATTCAATAGTATAAAATTGGGACAAATAATTTTTGATCCCCAGATAAAATAACCAGGGCTGCGTTCAGGAAGGCAGCGCTCGCTGTCTGTGTGCCGCAAAATGCGTTACCCAGGCGTCGCGGCTTTGAGAGGTGGGGCCGCCACCCTCAATTGTAAACAAAGATGGCCACCCAAACATTGAAGATACAGTGCCCCTACTGCCACATTTTGCTTAATAATGTCAATTCCTTGGCATTGCAACTATCATCATGCCCTGGTAAGTAAAGAACGTAACCGCAAGTATAGATGGAAGTGAAAATAAAGTAATATTATTGAGCCAATATTGAAGTAATGGCTGTCTAATGAAGAGTACGAGGGTTGTTGTGGGCAGTACATTTGTTAAAATAAGTTTATAAATGATCTAGCATGTTGCATGCATCGTATTGTTGGTATATTTATTGGGTTGATGTCAAAGTTTTGTTTGTTATAGATAGTTTCAAGGGAATCCATTTGGACAAACACTCTCCTCAAATCAAGTCATAATTATTGCTACTTGGTCTAGGTGTCTACTTTTCCTGGCAATCTGTATTGAACCTGCATAATACAGGGTGTCCATAAATTATCAGAATAACTTTACATGTTCATGAAAGGTAATCTGTTCACATAATTATGGACACCTTGTCTGGCATGTTAACTTTAAGATTCATATAGATTATATCCATGGTTTAGATATCTACAAGCAGTGTTGCTTTCTATAGTCCAAAAGTGCCTCCCAGTTGGTAGGGAGCTCAACCTACCACTTGGGGAGGGAGGGGTTGGTATTTAAGGTTGTGTAAAGCAACACTGCCTGTAGATATTGACACACTGGATGCAATCTGTACCAAAGGGAAATTAAACTTGTAGGGGAGGTGGCCGAGTGGTTAGTGTTCTGAACTCATATCCTAGAGGTCGGGAGATCGATCCTCTCAGGTGAGGGCCTGAGAATATTTACTCTTCCGATTTGAGTGTCAGGCACTAACTATAAGGCCACCGAACGTCGTAAAACACCCTCACTGGTACCATAACTCACACAATGGTACCATAACACCCTCACTGGTACCATAACACCCTCGCTGGTACCATAACAACTGCAGTATTTGGGAATCACCCTCACTTTCCTTTCTCTGTGGCTGGGTACCAGTTCGGAAGTCGTGACGTGTGTGTGTGTGAGCATCAGTTGACCTGGGCCACGATAACGGGCTTGATTAACCCTTAACGTCCGGACCGCGGTCATAGACGGCCCCAGGAAGCGGCCGGGTCGTGTCTTACACCCCTGCCATGTGGTGACCGGGCGGGATGAAGCACCGCTATTGCCAATGTCGGCATTTGCGAGCCCAATTTGGCGGTTTTTTTTTTACTTGGCTATACTTCACCACCATCCCTACAAATCACCATCGTCAGTCAGTGTGTTACTGACTGTAAACATGGATGGATGTGGATTAGATTTATCGTGCGTGTCCGATTCTGTGTTGCGCCATGCTTACTTACAACACTGACTGCCACCTGCGCGGGCCACGTTCAGTTGTCGTCAGAGCCACTCCACCTAAGCGAACGCAGCCGCGCTCACACCAGAAAGTACCCTTCATTCCTCACTTAATTTCTCGGCAACGGAGAGTTGTAGAGAGCTGAGGTTGGTTTTATTGGAAAGAGGAAGAGTTGATGGTGCTAACAAGACCAAATTTAAGTTGTTCTGTATCGTAGTTTAGACGTACAGAGTAAGTGGAATAGAGCGATTTTGGAAAAATCGGCCAAAAGCGCCCGGCCACACAGTAGGGAAATTAAGACTAGCCCCAGACTGACAAAATGGCTATCCATAGTTATCCCGTCGCGGAGGGGTTAATATCTCCCCCCGTTTCTGGGCCGTGTGTATCAAGACAGCCAGCTCCTTATCTACTCGAGACTTTGCTACTTCTACTCTAGTGCATGAATCTTCTGTGCACCTTTCCACTGCTTCAAAGAACATTTGTAGCCTAGCCGAGGAATCTAAACTCTGCAATGTATCTAACTCGAGTTTTGGAATATCTCGGGGTTTAACCAAGTTTGTATTAACACTTTTTGCAGGGTTTGTCACATTAGGATTATAGGTGACATTTGATAATGGAGGTTGTAATACTGGGTTTGCATTTGTGCCAAATGTTACGGGTGGTTGATAACTGTGCGTGGCAGGCAGGGAAAATTGAGTATCTATTCGAGAAGGTATAGTGGACCACTGTGAACGTGAAGCTGGTTTGGGTCTCCTCAATAATGGTGAGGATGGAGGTGTAACTTCCCTCTCTCTGACACGAACAAACTGCGTCTCTCCCGACCTTTCTAACTCACTCACACGTTTCGTTAAGTTATTAAATTGCCCTCTTATGGCGTTTAAATGATCCAAGTCCTGTCCTATTTTTGCGATTTTAGTTATTTGTTCAGCTATTAGTTCTAATTCCTTCTTCTCGAATCTGGCTTCATTACCTATCTCATGATCCACCGTTTCGATTTCTCCTTCACCACCAACCGCTTCACCCACTTCTGCTTCTGCCATGGCTTCTGCTCGAGTGGCATTATGCTTTAATATCTTATCTGTTATAATTCGAATTTTCATTTTCTCAACTAATTTACTTTAATAGACAAATAAGTACCTGAGCTCCGTTAACCGTCAGTTCTCGAGGAACTTGACTGTGTCCTACTATTCCTACTTTAAACATCAGACCCAATTCCACGGATCTCCGTTAAAACAATTTCTCTGGGTCTGATTTATCCCACTTAAGCTGCCACCAATGTAACGTCGCTATTTTTATCCCCCTTACTTTACTGGAGGAGGACAAAAAAACACGGCCTTTTACAATAAAAAAAAAAATGACACACCAGTGTATGATACTCTATCCTATACTGGATCAACCTGGTCTGGGAAAAAAAAGCACTGAGGACTGAACTTGCCTTGCGAATACCAAAAAAAAATCATACAAAGGCAAGTCCAGTTCCTCGTCAGTAACGCTGCCACCACCAGACCACAGGTTGACCACAGGGACCAAGTTATCACACACTGGGTGGGTAACGTAGCTTGAACCCCAGGCACGTGTGTAAGCAACCCAGAATTACTCTAACGGGGGTTCGATCAATGTCTTAAATCAAGTCAAAAATGCCTAAGTATGGACACAGTCTATTAGTATGTATACGGTAACGGAAAACTCAACTACTTATTATTTAATTTATTTTGTACATTCATTTTCATAAAAAAAATATATATATATGTACTCCCTAAGTTTCAATCCCCCCTCCCTTAATCCTACTCCCGCTGCACCCTAGAACTGGAATAATTCCGAGTTTCGCTAGGGAACAGCACTAAACAAACAAATAATAATAAAAAAAACAATTTACTTACTCCCCCCCCATCAATAATAATAAAAAAAAATACATACACACATATATGAGGCGCGTGGTGACATAGGGAGCTAAGCGCCGAAAATAAAAAAACGGAGAAAAACGCGATCAAAGTTTTGCGACTTTCAGAATGTGATATCTCCGGAACGGATTAAGATAGAAAGCTCATTTATGTCTTAAATGAAAGCTTAGGATGTCTACTTTAAGTCTGCCATAACATTTAGCTTGTTATCTTAACACTTTCTGAAAGAGCAAACTAACATGACGCTTAGGTCCTGCTCCTGACTCACTGGGGACGCGACAGACCCGCACATGATAAGGGCGATTTTACCTTCTCTTTTCCGTCATTTTCGACCTTGTTGGTGTCGGCGTTTAGTACTGGCGGTTACAATCTCTGGAACTAGAGGCTTGGGAGAAGATAATGCTATAATGGTACTTTGTTCTGCTTCCCACTTCAATGTGGGATAAGAGAAAATCTGGCGTTTAGTTCCTGGGTTGAGACCCGGCGTGCCATGACAAACCTTCATACGCCGCGGGCGATATACCCTTCTCTTTCCCGCGATTTTCGACTATGTTGTAGTTGTCGAATGGTTCTGGCAGTTACATCCTTGGAAAGTAGAGGCTTTTGGGAAGAACATGATGTACTTAACTCAATTTCGACCTGGGTGGCGCTTAGTTCCCTATGTCACCACGCGCCTCATATACGAAAAGATAGACAATAAAATTATCTATTAGATGCCATCAACAAATTGTCGATAGATAGATAAATAGACGAGTAATTAACGAAAAATTGGGACACTTTGGTCATATTTTACTATTTTTAGTCAAAAATATATTATATAAAGTGAAATTTCTCATCTTAAGAAATAGATAAATTGATACATGTATATACGAAAAGATAGACAATAAAATTATCTATTAAGTGTCATCAACATATTTTCCATAGATAGATAAATAGCCGAGTAATAAATGAATAAATAAAGACACTTTGGTCATATTTTTCAATTTTGTCAAAAATATATTATATAAAGTGACATTTCTCATCTTATGAAATAGATAAATTGATACATGTATAAACCAAACGATAGCCAATAAAATTATCTATTAGATGCCATCAACAAATTGTCGATAGATAGATAAATAGACGAGTAATTAACGAAAAAATTGGGACACTTTGGTCATATTTTACTATTTTTAGTCAAAAATATATTATATAAAGTGGAATTTCTCATCTTAGGAAATAGATAAATATATATATGTATATACCAAAAGATAGACAATAGAATTATCTATTAGATGCCATCAACAAACTTTCAATAGATAGATAAATAGACGAGTAATTAACAAGAAAATTAAGACACTTTTCTCATATTTTACTATTTTTAGTCAAAAATATATTATATAAAGTGAAATTTCGAATCTTATGAAATAGATAAATAGATACATGTATATACCAAAAGATAGATGATAAAATTATCTAATGGATGCCATCAACAAATTGTTGATAGATAGATAAATAGACTAGTAATTAATGAAGAAATGGGACACTTTGGTCATATTTTACATTTTTTTGTCAAAAATATAATATATAAAGTGAAATTTCTCATCTTAGGATATAGATAAATAGATACATGTAAAAACCAAAAGATAGACAATACAATTATCTATTAGATGCCATCAACAAATTGTCGATAGATAGATAAATAGATGAGTAATAAACAAGAAAAATAAGACACTTTTGTCATATTTTACTATTTTTAGTTAAAAATATATTATATAAAGTGAAATTTCTCATCTTAGGAAATAGATAAACAGATACATGTATATACCAAAAGATAGACAATAAAATTATCTATTAGATGCCATCAACAAATTGTCGATAGATAGATAAATAGACAAGTAATTAACGAAAAAAGTGGGACACTTTGGTCATATTTTACTATTTTTAGTCAAAAATATATTATATAAAGTGAAATTTCTCATCTTAGGAAATAGATAAATAGATACATGTAAAAACCAAAAGATAGACAATACTATTATCTATTAGATGCCATCAACAAATTGTCGATAGATAGATAAATGGACGAGTAACTAACGAAAAAAGTGGGACACTTTGGTCATATTTTACAATTTTTAGTAAAAAATATATTATATAAAGTGAAATTTCTCATCTTAAGAAAGAGATAAATTGATACATGTATATACGAATAGATAGACAATAAAATTATTTATTTGGTACCATCAACAAATTTTCCATAGATAGATAAATAGACGAGTAATAAATGAATAAATAAAGACACTTTGGTCATATTTTACAATTTTGTCAAAAATATATTATATAAAGTGACATTTCTCATCTTATGAAATGGATAAATTGATGCATGTATATACGAAAAGATAGACAATAAAATTATCTATTAGATGCCATCAACAAATTGTCGATAGATAGATAAATAGATGAGTAAAAAATGAAATAATTAAGACACTTTTGTCATATTTTACCATTTTTAGTCAAAAATATAATATATAAAGTGAAATTTCTCATCTTATGAAATAGATAAATTGATACATGTATATACGAAAAGATAGACAATAAAATTATCTATTAGATACCATCAACAAATTGTCAATAGATAAATAAATAGACGAGTAATTAACAAAAAATTGGGACACTTTGGTCATATTTTACTATTTTTAGTCAAAAATATATTATATAAAGTGAAATTTCTCGTCTTAAGAAATAGATAAATTGATACATGTATATACGAAAATATAGACAATAAAATTATCTATTAAGTGCCATCAACAAATTTTCCATAGATAGATAAATAGCCGAGTAATAAATGAATAAATAAAGACACTTTGGTCATATATTTCAATTGTGTCAAAAATATATTATATAAAGTGACATTTCTCATCTTATGAAATAGATAAATTGATACATGTATAAACCAAGCGATAGACAATAAAATTATCTATTAGGTGCCATCAACAAATTGTCGATAGATAGATAAATAGACGAGTAATTAACGAAAAAATTGGGACACTTTGGTCATATTTTACTATTTTTAGTCAAAAATATATTATATAAAGTGGAATTTCTCATCTTAGGAAATAGATAAATATATATATGTATACACCAAAAGATAGACAATAGAATTATCTATTAGATGCCATCAACAAACTTTCAATAGATAAATTAATAGACGAGTAATTAACAAGAAAATTAAGACACTTTTCTCATATTTTACTATTTTTAGTCAAAAATATATTATATAAAGTGAAATTTCTCCTCTTAAAAAATAGATAAATAGATACATGTATATACCAAGAGATAGACGATAAAATTCTCTAATGGATGCCATCAACAAATTGTTGATAGATAGATAAATAGACGAGTAATTAATGAAGAAATGGGACACTTTGGTCATATTTTACATTTTTTTGTCAAAAATATAATATATAAAGTGAAATTTCTCATCTTAGGATATAGATAAATAGATACATGTAAAAACCAAAAGATAGACAATACAATTATCTATTAGATGCCATCAACAAATTGTTGATAGATAGATAAATAGATGAGTAATAAACAAGAAAAGTAAGACACTTTAGTCATATTTTACTATTTTTAGTTAAAAATATATTATATAAAGTGAAATTTCTCATCTTAGGAAATAGATAAACAGATACATGTATATACCAAAAGATAGACAATAAAATTATCTATTAGATGCCATCAACAAATTGTCGATAGATAGATAATTAGACGAGTAATTAACGAAAAAAGGGGGACACTTTGGTCATATTTTACTATTTTTAGTCAAAAATATATTATATAAAGTGAAATTTCTCATCTTAGGAAATAGATAAATAGATACATGTAAAAACCAAAAGATAGACAATAAAATTATCTATTAGATGCCATCAACAAATTGTCGATAGATAGATAAATAGACGAGTAATTAACGAAAAAATTGGAACACTTTGGTCCTATTTTACAATTTTTAGTAAAAAATATAATATATAAAGTGAAATTTCTCATCTTAAGAAAGAGATAAATTGATACATGTATATACGAAAAAATAGACAATAAAATTATCTATTTGGTACCATCAACAAATTTTCCATAGATAGATAAATAGACGAGTAATAAATGAATAAATAAAGACACTTTGGTCATATTTTACAATTTTGTCAAAAATATATTATATAAAGTGACATTTCTCATCTTATGAAATAGATAAATTGATGCATGTATATACGAAAAGATAGACAATAAAATTATCTATTAGATGCCATCAACAAATTGTCGATAGATAGATAAATAGACGAGTAATTAACGAAAAAAAGTGGGACACTTTGGTCATATTTTACTATTTTTAGTCAAAAATATATTATATAAAGTGGAATTTCTCATCTTAGGAAATAGATAAATATATATATGAATATACCAAAAGATAGACAATAGAATTATCTATTAGATGCCATCAACAAACTTTCAATACATAGATAAATAGACGAGTAATTAACAAGAAAATTATGACACTTTTCTCATATTTTACTATTTTTAGTCAAAAATATATTATATAAAGTGAAATTTCTCCTCTTAAAAAATAGATAAATAGATACATGTATATACCAAGAGATAAACGATAGAATTATCTAATGGATGCCATCAACAAATTGTTGATAGATAGATAAATAGACGAGTAATTAATGAAGAAATGGGACACTTTGGTCATATTTTACATTTTTTTGTCAAAAATATAATATATAAAGTGAAATTTCTCATCTTAAGGTATAGATAAATAGATACATGTAAAAACCAAATGATAGACAATACAATTATCTATTAGATGCCATCAACAAATTGTCGATAGATAGATAAATAGACGAGTAATTAACGAAAAAATTGGAACACTTTGGTCCTATTTTACAATTTTTAGTAAAAAATATATTATATAAAGTGAAATTTCTCATCTTAAGAAAGAGATAAATTGATACATGTATATACGAAAAAATAGACAATAAAATTATCTATTTGGTACCATCAACAAATTTTCCATAGATAGATAAATAGACGAGTAATAAATGAATAAATAAAGACACTTTGGTCATATTTTACAATTTTGTCAAAAATATATTATATAAAGTGACATTTCTCATCTTATGAAATAGATAAATTGATGCATGTATATACGAAAAGATAGACAATAAAATTATCTATTAGATGCCATCAACAAATTGTCGATAGATAGATAAATAGACGAGTAATTAACGAAAAAAAGTGGGACACTTTGGTCATATTTTACTATTTTTAGTCAAAAATATATTATATAAAGTGGAATTTCTCATCTTAGGAAATAGATAAATATATATATGAATATACCAAAAGATAGACAATAGAATTATCTATTAGATGCCATCAACAAACTTTCAATACATAGATAAATAGACGAGTAATTAACAAGAAAATTATGACACTTTTCTCATATTTTACTATTTTTAGTCAAAAATATATTATATAAAGTGAAATTTCTCCTCTTAAAAAATAGATAAATAGATACATGTATATACCAAGAGATAGACGATAGAATTATCTAATGGATGCCATCAACAAATTGTTGATAGATAGATAAATAGACGAGTAATTAATGAAGAAATGGGACACTTTGGTCATATTTTACATTTTTTTGTCAAAAATATAATATATAAAGTGAAATTTTTCATCTTAGGGTATAGATAAATAGATACATGTAAAAACCAAATGATAGACAATACAATTATCTATTAGATGCCATCAACAAATTGTCGATAGATAGATAAATAGATGAGTAATAAACAAGAAAATTAAGACACTTTGGTCATATTTTACAATTTTTAGTAAAAAATATATTATATAAAGTGAAATTTCTCATCTTAAGAAAGAGATAAATTGATACATGTATATACGAAAAGATAGACAATAAAATTATCTATTTGGTACCATCAACAAATTTTCCATTGATAAATAAATAAATGAGTAATAAATGAATAAATAAAGACACTTTGGTCATATTTTACAATTTTGTCAAAAATATATTATATAAAGTGACATTTCTCATCTTATGAAATAGATAAATTGATGCATGTATATACGAAAAGATAGACAATAAAATTATCTATTAGATGCCATCAACAAATTGTCGATAGATAGATAAATAGATGAGTAATAAATGAAATAATTAAGAAACTTTTGTCATATTTTACCATTTTTAGTCAAAAATATAATATATAAAGTGAAATATCTCATCTTATGAAATAGATAAATTGATACATGTATAAACGAAAAGATAGACAATAAAATTATCTATTAGATACCATCAACAAATTGTCGATAGATAGATAAATAAACGAGTAATTAACGAAAAATTGGGACACTTTGGTCATATTTTTCAATTTTGTCAAAAATATATTATATAAAGTGACATTTCTCATCTTATGAAATAGATAAATTGATATATGTATAAACCAAACGATAGACAATAAAATTATCTATTAGATGCCATCAACAAATTGTCGATAGATAGATAAATAGACGAGTAATTAACAAGAAAATTAAGACATTTTTGTCATATTTTACTATTTTTAGTCAAAAATATATTATATAAAGTGAAATTTCTCATCTTAAGAAATAGATAAATAGATACATGTATATACGAAAAGATAGACAATAAAATTATCTATTAGATGCCATCAACAAATTGTCGATAAATAGATAAAAAGACGAGTAATTAACAAGAAAATTAAGACACTTTTGTCATATTTTACATTTTTTAGTTAAAAATATATTATATAAAGTGAAATTTATCATCTTAGGAAATAGATAAATAGATACATGTATATACCACAAGATAGACAATAAAATTATCTATTAGATGCCATCAACAAATTGTCGATAGATAGATAAATAGACGAGTAATTAACGAAAAAAGTGGGACACTTTGGTCATATTTTACTATTTTTAGTCAAAAATATATTATATAAAGTGAAATTTATCATCTTAGGAAATAGATAAATTGATACATGTATATACGAAAAGATAACCAATAAAATTATCTATTAGATGCCATCAACAAATTGTCGATAGATAGATAAATAGACGAGTAATTAACGAAAAACTGGGACACTTTGGTCATATTTTACTATTTTTAGTCAAAAATATATTATATAAAGTGAAATTTCTCATCTTAACAAATAGATAAATTGATACATGTATATACGAAAAGATAGACAATAAAATTATCTATTAGGTGCCATCAACAAATTTTCCATAGATAGATAAATAGCCGAGTAATAAATGAATAAATAAAGACACTTTGGTCATATTTTACAATTTTGTCAAAAATATATTATATAAAGTGACATTTCTCATCTTATGAAATAGATAAATTGATACATGTATAAACCAAACGATAGAAAATAAAATTATGTATTATATGCCATCAACAAATTGTCGATAAATAGATAAATAGACGAGTAATTAACCAGAAAATTAAGACACTTTTGTCAAATTTTACTATTTTTAGTTAAAAATATATTATATAAAGTGAAATTTCTCTTCTTAGAGAATAGATAAATAGATACATGTATATACCACAAGATAGACAATAAAATTATCTATTAGATGCCATCAACAAATTGTCGATAGATAGATAAATAGACGAGTAATTAACGAAAAAAGTGGGACACTTTGGTCATATTTTACAATTTTTAGTAAAAAATATATTATATAAAGTGAACTTTCTCATCTTAAGAAAGAGATAAATTGATACATGTATATACGAATAGATAGACAAAAAAATTATCTATTTGGTACCATCAACAAATTTTCCATAGATAGATAAATAGACGAGTAATAAATGAATAAATAAAGACACTTTGGTCATATTTTACAATTTTGTCAAAAATATATTATATAAAGTGACATTTCTCATCTTATGAAATAGATAAATTGCTGCATGTATATACGAAAAGATAGACAATAAAATTATCTATTAGATACCATCAACAAATTGTCGATAGATAGATAAATAGATAAGTAATAAATGAAATAATTAAGACACTTTTGTCATATTTTACCATTTTTAGTCAAAAATATAATATATAAAGTGAAATTTCTCATCTTAGGAATAAGATAAATAGATACATGTATAAACCAAACGATAGACAATAAAATTATCTATAAGATGCCATCAACAAATTGTCGATAAATAGATAAATAGACGAGTAATTAACAAGAAAATTAAGACATTTTTGTCATATTTTACTTTTTTTAGTTAAAAATATATTATATAAAGTGAAATTTCTCATCTTAGGAAATAGATAAATAGATACATGTAGATACCAAAATATAGACAATAAAATTCTCTATTAGATGCCATCAACAAATTATCGATAGATATATAAATAGACGAGTAATTAACGAAAAAAGTTGGACACATTGGTCATATTTTACTATTTTTAGTCAAAAATATATTATATAAAGTGAAATTTCTCATCTTAGGAAATAGACAAATATATATATGTATATACCAAAAGATAGACAATAGAATTATCTATTATATGCCATCAACAAACTTTCAATAGATAGATAAATAAACGAGTAATAAATGAATAAATTAAGACATTTTTGTCATATTTTACCATTTTTAGTCAAAAATATATTATATAAAGTGAAATATCTCATCTTAGGAAATAGATAAATAGATGCGTGTATATACCAAAAGATAGACGATAAAATTATCTATTAGATGCCATCGACAAATTGTCGATAAATAGATAAATAGACGAGTAATTAACAAGAAAATTAAGACACTTTTGTCATATTTTACAATTTTTAGTCAAAAATATATTATATAAAGTGAAATTTCTCATCTTAGAAAATAGATAAATAGATACATGTAAAAACCAAAAGATCGACAATACAATTATCTATTAGATGCCATCAACAAATTGTCGATAGATAGATAAATAGATGAGTAATAAACAAGAAAAATAAGACACTTTTGTCATATTTTACAATTTTTAGTAAAAAATATATTATATAAAGTGAAATTTCTCATCTTAGGAATAAGATAAATAGATACATGTATAAACCAAACGATTGACAATAAAATTATCTATTAGATGCCATCAACAAATTGTCGATAACTATATAAATAGACGAGTAATTAACAAGAAAATTAAGACATTTTTGTCATATTTTACTATTTTTAGTCAAAAATATATTATATAAAGTGAAATTTCCCATCTTAAGAAATAGATAAATAGATACATGTATATACGAAAAGATAGACAATAAAATTATCTATTAGATGCCATCAACAAATTGTCGATAAATAGATAAAAAGACGAGTAATTAACAAGAAAATTAAGACACTTTTGTCATATTTTACATTTTTTAGTTAAAAATACATTATATAAAGTGAAATTTATTATCTTAGGAAATAGATAAATAGATACATGTATATACCACAAGATAGACAATAAAATTATCTATTAGATGCCATCAACAAATTGTCGATAGATAGATAAATAGACGAGTAATTAACGAAAAAAGTGGGACACTTTGGTCATATTTTACTATTTTTAGTCAAAAATATATTATATAAAGTGAAATTTATCATCTTAGGAAATAGATAAATTGATACATGTATATACGAAAAGATAACCAATAAAATTATCTATTAGATGCCATCAACAAATTGTCGATAGATAGATAAATAGACGAGTAATTAACGAAAAACTGGGACACTTTGGTCATATTTTACTATTTTTAGTCAAAAATATATTATATAAATTGAAATTTCTCATCTTAACAAATAGATAAATTGACACATGTATATACGAAAAGATAGACAATAAAATTATCTATTAGGTGCCATCAACAAATTTTCCATAGATAGATAAATAGCCGAGTAATAAATGAATAAATAAAGACACTTTGGTCATATTTTACAATTTTGTCAAAAATATATTATATAAAGTGACATTTCTCATCTTATGAAATAGATAAATTGATACATGTATAAACCAAACGATAGAAAATAAAATTATGTATTATATGCCATCAACAAATTGTCGATAAATAGATAAATAGACGAGTAATTAACCAGAAAATTAAGACACTTTTGTCAAATTTTACTATTTTTAGTTAAAAATATATTATATAAAGTGAAATTTCTCTTCTTAGAGAATAGATAAATAGATACATGTATATACCACAAGATAGACAATAAAATTATCTATTAGATGCCATCAACAAATTGTCGATAGATAGATAAATAGACGAGTAATTAACGAAAAAAGTGGGACACTTTGGTCATATTTTACAATTTTTAGTAAAAAATATATTATATAAAGTGAACTTTCTCATCTTAAGAAAGAGATAAATTGATACATGTATATACGAATAGATAGACAAAAAAATTATCTATTTGGTACCATCATCAAATTTTCCATAGATAGATAAATAGACGAGTAATAAATGAATAAATAAAGACACTTTGGTCATATTTTACAATTTTGTCAAAAATATATTATATAAAGTGACATTTCTCATCTTATGAAATAGATAAATTGCTGCATGTATATACGAAAAGATAGACAATAAAATTATCTATTAGATACCATCAACAAATTGTCGATAGATAGATAAATAGATAAGTAATAAATGAAATAATTAAGACACTTTTGTCATATTTTACCATTTTTAGTCAAAAATATAATATATAAAGTGAAATTTCTCATCTTAGGAATAAGATAAATAGATACATGTATAAACCAAACGATAGACAATAAAATTATCTATAAGATGCCATCAACAAATTGTCGATAAATAGATAAATAGACGAGTAATTAACAAGAAAATTAAGACATTTTTGTCATATTTTACTTTTTTTAGTTAAAAATATATTATATAAAGTGAAATTTCTCATCTTAGGAAATAGATAAATAGATACATGTAGATACCAAAATATAGACAATAAAATTCTCTATTAGATGCCATCAACAAATTATCGATAGATATATAAATAGACGAGTAATTAACGAAAAAAGTGGGACACTTTGGTCATATTTTACTATTTTTAGTCAAAAATATATTATATAAAGTGAAATTTCTCATCTTAGGAAATAGACAAATATATATATGTATATACCAAAAGATAGACAATAGAATTATCTATTATATGCCATCAACAAACTTTCAATAGATAGATAAATAAACGAGTAATAAATGAATAAATTAAGACATTTTTGTCATATTTTACCATTTTTAGTCAAAAATATATTATATAAAGTGAAATATCTCATCTTAGGAAATAGATAAATAGATGCGTGTATATACCAAAAGATAGACGATAAAATTATCTATTAGATGCCATCGACAAATTGTCGATAAATAGATAAATAGACGAGTAATTAACAAGAAAATTAAGACACTTTTGTCATATTTTACAATTTTTAGTCAAAAATATATTATATAAAGTGAAATTTCTCATCTTAGAAAATAGATAAATAGATACATGTAAAAACCAAAAGATCGACAATACAATTATCTATTAGATGCCATCAACAAATTGTCGATAGATAGATAAATAGATGAGTAATAAACAAGAAAAGTATGACACTTTTGTCATATTTTACAATTTTTAGTAAAAAATATATTATATAAAGTGAAATTTCTCATCTTAGGAAATAGATAAATAGATACATGTCAATACCAAAATATAGACAATAAAATTATCTATTAGATGCCATCAACAAATTGTCGATAAATAGATAAATAGACGAGTAATTAACAAGAAAATTTAGACACTTTTGTCATATTTTACAATTTTTAGTTAAAAATGTATTATATAAAGTGAAATTTCTCATCTTAGGAAATAGATAAATAGATACATGTATATACCAAAAGATAGAAAATAAAATTATCTATTAGGTGCCATCAACAAATTTTCCATAGATAGATAAATAGCCGAGTAATAAATGAATAAATAAAGACACTTTGGTCATATTTTACAATTTTGTCAAAAATATATTATATAAAGTGACATTTCTCATCTTATGAAATAGATAAATTGATACATGTATATACGAAAAGATAGACAATAAAATTATCTATTAGATGCCATCAACAAATTGTCGATAGATAGATAAATAGACGAGTAATTAACGAAAAAATTGGGACTCTTTGGTCATATTTTACAATTTTTAGTAAAAAATATATTATATAAAGTGAACTTTCTCATCTTAAGAAAGAGATAAATTGATACATGTATATACGAATAGAT
This sequence comes from Petrolisthes manimaculis, assembly GCA_034508575.1. NCBI lineage: Eukaryota > Metazoa > Arthropoda > Malacostraca > Decapoda > Porcellanidae > Petrolisthes > Petrolisthes manimaculis. The sequence goes on from JAWZYT010004163.1 coordinate 777,820, forward strand.
AGACAATAAAATTATCTATTTGGTACCATCAACAAATTTTCCATAGATAGATAAATAGACGAGTAATAAATGAATAAATAAAGACACTTTGGTCATATTTTACAATTTTGTCAAAAATATATTATATAAAGTGAAATTTCTCATCTTATGAAATAGATAAATTGCTGCATGTATATACGAAAAGATAGACAATAAAATTATCTATTAGATACCATCAACAAATTGTCGATAAATAGATAAATAGACGAGTAATTAACAAGAAAATTAAGACACTTTTGTCATATTTTACTATTTTTAGTTAAAAATATATTATATAAAGTGAAATTTATTATCTTAGGAAATAGATAAATTGATACATGTATATACGAAAATATAGACAATAAAATTATCTATTAGATGCCATCAACAAATTATCGATAGATAGATAAATAGACGAGTAATTAACGAAAAAAGTGGGACACTTTGGTCATATTTTACTATTTTTAGTCAAAAATATATTATATAAAGTGAAATTTCTCATCTTAGGAAATAGACAAATATATATATATGTATATACCAAAAGATAGACAATAGAATTATCTATTATATGCCATCAACAAACTTTCAATAGATAGATAAATAAACGAGTAATAAATGAATAAATTAAGACATTTTTGTCATATTTTACCATTTTTAGTCAAAAATATATTATATAAAGTGAAATTTCTCATCTTAGGAAATAGATAAATAGATACATGTATATACCAAAAGATAGACGATAAAATTATCTATTAGATGCCATCGACAAATTGTCGATAAATAGATAAATAGACGAGTAATTAACAAGAAAATGAAGACACTTTTGTCATATTTTACAATTTTTAGTCAAAAATATATTATATAAAGTGAAATTTCTCATCTTAGAAAATAGATAAATAGATACATGTAAAAACCAAAAGATCGACAATACAATTATCTATTAGATTCCATCAACAAATTGTCGATAGATAGATAAATAGATGAGTAATAAACAAGAAAAGTATGATACTTTTGTCATATTTTACAATTTTTAGTAAAAAATATATTATATAAAGTGAAATTTCTCATCTTAGGAAATAGATAAATAGATACATGTCAATACCAAAATATAGACAATAAAATTATCTATTAGATGCCATCAACAAATTGTCGATAAATAGATAAATAGACGAGTAATTAACAAGAAAATTTAGACACTTTTGTCATATTTTACAATTTTTAGTTAAAAATGTATTATATAAAGTGAAATTTCTCATCTTAGGAAATAGATAAATAGATACATGTATATACCAAAAGATAGAAAATAAAATTATCTATTAGGTGCCATCAACAAATTTTCCATAGATAGATAAATAGCCGAGTAATAAATGAATAAATAAAGACACTTTGGTCATATTTTACAATTTTGTCAAAAATATATTATATAAAGTGAAATTTCTCATCTTATGAAATAGATAAATTGATACATGTATATACGAAAAGATAGACAATAAAATTATCTATTAGATGCCATCAACAAATTGTCGATAAATAGATAAATAGACGAGTAATTAACAAGATAATTAAGACACTTTTGTCATATTTTACTATTTTTAGTTAAAAATATATTATATAAAGTGAAATTTATTATCTTAGGAAATAGATAAATTGATACATGTATATACGAAAAGATAGACAATAAAATTATCTATTAGATGCCATCAACAAATTGTCGATAGATAGATAAATAGACGAGTAATTAACGAAAAAAGTGGGACACTTTGGTCATATTTTACAATTTTTAGTAAAAAATATATTATGTAAAGTGAACTTTCTCATCTTAAGAAAGAGATAAATTGATACATGTATATACGAATAGATAGACAATAAAATTATCTATTTGGTACCATCAACAAATTTTCCATAGATAGATAAATAGACGAGTAATAAATGAATAAATAAAGACACTTTGGTCATATTTTACAATTTTGTCAAAAATATATTATATAAAGTGACATTTCTCATCTTATGAAATAGATAAATTGCTGCATGTATATACGAAAAGATAGACAATAAAATTATCTATTAGATACCATCAACAAATTGTCGATAGATAGATAAATAGATAAGTAATAAATGAAATAATTAAGACACTTTTGTCATATTTTACCATTTTTAGTCAAAAATATAATATATAAAGTGAAATTTCTCATCTTAGGAATAAGATAAATAGATACATGTATAAACCAAACGATAGACAATAAAATTAGCTATAAGATGCCATCAACAAATTGTCGATAAATAGATAAATAGACGAGTAATTAACAAGAAAATTAAGACATTTTTGTCATATTTTACTTTTTTTAGTTAAAAATATATTATATAAAGTGAAATTTCTCATCTTAGGAAATAGATAAATAGATACATGTAGATACCAAAATATAGACAATAAAATTCTCTATTAGATGCCATCAACAAATTATCGATAGATAGATAAATAGACGAGTAATTAACGAAAAAAGTGGGACACTTTGGTCATATTTTACTATTTTTAGTCAAAAATATATTATATAAAGTGAAATTTCTCATCTTAGGAAATAGACAAATATATATATGTATATACCAAAAGATAGACAATAGAATTATCTATTATATGCCATCAACAAACTTTCAATAGATAGATAAATAAACGAGTAATAAATGAATAAATTAAGACATTTTTGTCATATTTTACCATTTTTAGTCAAAAATATATTATATAAAGTGAAATTTCTCATCTTAGGAAATAGATAAATAGATACGTGTATATACCAAAAGATAGACGATAAAATTATCTATTAGATGCCATCGACAAATTGTCGATAAATAGATAAATAGACGAGTAATTAACAAGAAAATTAAGACACTTTTGTCATATTTTACAATTTTTAGTCAAAAATATATTATATAAAGTGAAATTTCTCATCTTAGAAAATAGATAAATAGATACATGTAAAAACCAAAAGATCGACAATACAATTATCTATTAGATGCCATCAACAAATTGTCGATAGATAGATAAATAGATGAGTAATAAACAAGAAAAGTATGACACTTTTGTCATATTTTACAATTTTTAGTAAAAAATATATTATATAAAGTGAAATTTCTCATCTTAGGAAATAGATAAATAGATACATGTCAATACCAAAATATAGACAATAAAATTATCTATTAGATGCCATCAACAAATTGTCGATAAATAGATAAATAGACGAGTAATTAACAAGAAAATTTAGACACTTTTGTCATATTTTACAATTTTTAGTTAAAAATGTATTATATAAAGTGAAATTTCTCATCTTAGGAAATAGATAAATAGATACATGTATATACCAAAAGATAGAAAATAAAATTATCTATTAGGTGCCATCCACAAATTTTCCATAGATAGATAAATAGCCGAGTAATAAATGAATAAATAAAGACACTTTGGTCATATTTTACAATTTTGTCAAAAATATATTATATAAAGTGACATTTCTCATCTTATGAAATAGATAAATTCATACATGTATATACGAAAAGATAGACAATAAAATTATCTATTAGATGCCATCAACAAATTGTCGATAAATAGATAAATAGACGAGTAATTAACAAGAAAATTAAGACACTTTTGTCATATTTTACTATTTTTAGTTAAAAATATATTATATAAAGTGAAATTTATTATCTTAGGAAATAGATAAATTGATACATGTATATACGAAAAGATAGACAATAAAATTATCTATTAGATGCCATCAACAAATTGTCGATAGATAGATAAATAGACGAGTAATGAACGAAAAAAGTGGGACACTTTGGTCATATTTTACAATTTTTAGTAAAAAATATATTATATAAAGTGAACTTTCTCATCTTAAGAAAGAGATAAATAGATACATGTATATACGAATAGATAGACAATAAAATTATCTATTTGGTACCATCAACAAATTTTCCATAGATAGATAAATAGACGAGTAATAAATGAATAAATAAAGACACTTTGGTCATATTTTACAATTTTGTCAAAAATATATTATATAAAGTGGCATTTCTCATCTTATGAAATAGATAAATTGCTGCATGTATATACAAAAAGATAGACAATAAAATTATCTATTAGATACCATCAACAAATTGTCGATAGATAGATAAATAGATAAGTAATAAATGAAATAATTAAGACACTTTTGTCATATTTTACCATTTTTAATCAAAAATATAATATATAAAGTGAAATTTCTCATCTTAGGATTAAGATAAATAGATACATGTATAAACCAAACGATAGACAATAAAATTATCTATAAGATGCCATCAACAAATTGTCGATAGATATATAAATAGACGAGTAATTAACGAAAAACTGGGACACTTTGGTCATATTTTACTATTTTTAGTCAAAAATATATTATATAAAGTGAAATTTCTCATCTTAACAAATAGATAAATTGATACATGTATATACGAAAAGATAGACAATAAAATTATCTATTAGGTGCCATCAACAAATTTTCCATAGATAGATAAATAGCCGAGTAATAAATGAATAAATAAAGACACTTTGGTCATATTTTACAATTTTGTCAAAAATATATTATATAAAGTGACATTTCTCATCTTATGAAATAGATAAATTGATACATGTATAAACCAAACGATAGAAAATAAAATTATGTATTATATGCCATCAACAAATTGTCGATAAATAGATAAATAGACGAGTAATTAACCAGAAAATTAAGACACTTTTGTCAAATTTTACTATTTTTAGTTAAAAATATATTATATAAAGTGAAATTTCTCTTCTTAGAGAATAGATAAATAGATACATGTATATACCACAAGATAGACAATAAAATTATCTATTAGATGCCATCAACAAATTGTCGATAGATAGATAAATAGACGAGTAATTAACGAAAAAAGTGGGACACTTTGGTCATATTTTACAATTTTTAGTAAAAAATATATTATATAAAGTGAACTTTCTCATCTTAAGAAAGAGATAAATTGATACATGTATATACGAATAGATAGACAAAAAAATTATCTATTTGGTACCATCAACAAATTTTCCATAGATAGATAAATAGACGAGTAATAAATGAATAAATAAAGACACTTTGGTCATATTTTACAATTTTGTCAAAAATATATTATATAAAGTGACATTTCTCATCTTATGAAATAGATAAATTGCTGCATGTATATACGAAAAGATAGACAATAAAATTATCTATTAGATACCATCAACAAATTGTCGATAGATAGATAAATAGATAAGTAATAAATGAAATAATTAAGACACTTTTGTCATATTTTACCATTTTTAGTCAAAAATATAATATATAAAGTGAAATTTCTCATCTTAGGAATAAGATAAATAGATACATGTATAAACCAAACGATAGACAATAAAATTATCTATAAGATGCCATCAACAAATTGTCGATAAATAGATAAATAGACGAGTAATTAACAAGAAAATTAAGACATTTTTGTCATATTTTACTTTTTTTAGTTAAAAATATATTATATAAAGTGAAATTTCTCATCTTAGGAAATAGATAAATAGATACATGTAGATACCAAAATATAGACAATAAAATTCTCTATTAGATGCCATCAACAAATTATCGATAGATATATAAATAGACGAGTAATTAACGAAAAAAGTTGGACACATTGGTCATATTTTACTATTTTTAGTCAAAAATATATTATATAAAGTGAAATTTCTCATCTTAGGAAATAGACAAATATATATATGTATATACCAAAAGATAGACAATAGAATTATCTATTATATGCCATCAACAAACTTTCAATAGATAGATAAATAAACGAGTAATAAATGAATAAATTAAGACATTTTTGTCATATTTTACCATTTTTAGTCAAAAATATATTATATAAAGTGAAATATCTCATCTTAGGAAATAGATAAATAGATGCGTGTATATACCAAAAGATAGACGATAAAATTATCTATTAGATGCCATCGACAAATTGTCGATAAATAGATAAATAGACGAGTAATTAACAAGAAAATTAAGACACTTTTGTCATATTTTACAATTTTTAGTCAAAAATATATTATATAAAGTGAAATTTCTCATCTTAGAAAATAGATAAATAGATACATGTAAAAACCAAAAGATCGACAATACAATTATCTATTAGATGCCATCAACAAATTGTCGATAGATAGATAAATAGATGAGTAATAAACAAGAAAAATAAGACACTTTTGTCATATTTTACAATTTTTAGTAAAAAATATATTATATAAAGTGAAATTTCTCATCTTAGGAATAAGATAAATAGATACATGTATAAACCAAACGATTGACAATAAAATTATCTATTAGATGCCATCAACAAATTGTCGATAACTATATAAATAGACGAGTAATTAACAAGAAAATTAAGACATTTTTGTCATATTTTACTATTTTTAGTCAAAAATATATTATATAAAGTGAAATTTCCCATCTTAAGAAATAGATAAATAGATACATGTATATACGAAAAGATAGACAATAAAATTATCTATTAGATGCCATCAACAAATTGTCGATAAATAGATAAAAAGACGAGTAATTAACAAGAAAATTAAGACACTTTTGTCATATTTTACATTTTTTAGTTAAAAATACATTATATAAAGTGAAATTTATTATCTTAGGAAATAGATAAATAGATACATGTATATACCACAAGATAGACAATAAAATTATCTATTAGATGCCATCAACAAATTGTCGATAGATAGATAAATAGACGAGTAATTAACGAAAAAAGTGGGACACTTTGGTCATATTTTACTATTTTTAGTCAAAAATATATTATATAAAGTGAAATTTATCATCTTAGGAAATAGATAAATTGATACATGTATATACGAAAAGATAACCAATAAAATTATCTATTAGATGCCATCAACAAATTGTCGATAGATAGATAAATAGACGAGTAATTAACGAAAAACTGGGACACTTTGGTCATATTTTACTATTTTTAGTCAAAAATATATTATATAAATTGAAATTTCTCATCTTAACAAATAGATAAATTGACACATGTATATACGAAAAGATAGACAATAAAATTATCTATTAGGTGCCATCAACAAATTTTCCATAGATAGATAAATAGCCGAGTAATAAATGAATAAATAAAGACACTTTGGTCATATTTTACAATTTTGTCAAAAATATATTATATAAAGTGACATTTCTCATCTTATGAAATAGATAAATTGATACATGTATAAACCAAACGATAGAAAATAAAATTATGTATTATATGCCATCAACAAATTGTCGATAAATAGATAAATAGACGAGTAATTAACCAGAAAATTAAGACACTTTTGTCAAATTTTACTATTTTTAGTTAAAAATATATTATATAAAGTGAAATTTCTCTTCTTAGAGAATAGATAAATAGATACATGTATATACCACAAGATAGACAATAAAATTATCTATTAGATGCCATCAACAAATTGTCGATAGATAGATAAATAGACGAGTAATTAACGAAAAAAGTGGGACACTTTGGTCATATTTTACAATTTTTAGTAAAAAATATATTATATAAAGTGAACTTTCTCATCTTAAGAAAGAGATAAATTGATACATGTATATACGAATAGATAGACAAAAAAATTATCTATTTGGTACCATCATCAAATTTTCCATAGATAGATAAATAGACGAGTAATAAATGAATAAATAAAGACACTTTGGTCATATTTTACAATTTTGTCAAAAATATATTATATAAAGTGACATTTCTCATCTTATGAAATAGATAAATTGCTGCATGTATATACGAAAAGATAGACAATAAAATTATCTATTAGATACCATCAACAAATTGTCGATAGATAGATAAATAGATAAGTAATAAATGAAATAATTAAGACACTTTTGTCATATTTTACCATTTTTAGTCAAAAATATAATATATAAAGTGAAATTTCTCATCTTAGGAATAAGATAAATAGATACATGTATAAACCAAACGATAGACAATAAAATTATCTATAAGATGCCATCAACAAATTGTCGATAAATAGATAAATAGACGAGTAATTAACAAGAAAATTAAGACATTTTTGTCATATTTTACTTTTTTTAGTTAAAAATATATTATATAAAGTGAAATTTCTCATCTTAGGAAATAGATAAATAGATACATGTAGATACCAAAATATAGACAATAAAATTCTCTATTAGATGCCATCAACAAATTATCGATAGATATATAAATAGACGAGTAATTAACGAAAAAAGTGGGACACTTTGGTCATATTTTACTATTTTTAGTCAAAAATATATTATATAAAGTGAAATTTCTCATCTTAGGAAATAGACAAATATATATATGTATATACCAAAAGATAGACAATAGAATTATCTATTATATGCCATCAACAAACTTTCAATAGATAGATAAATAAACGAGTAATAAATGAATAAATTAAGACATTTTTGTCATATTTTACCATTTTTAGTCAAAAATATATTATATAAAGTGAAATATCTCATCTTAGGAAATAGATAAATAGATGCGTGTATATACCAAAAGATAGACGATAAAATTATCTATTAGATGCCATCGACAAATTGTCGATAAATAGATAAATAGACGAGTAATTAACAAGAAAATTAAGACACTTTTGTCATATTTTACAATTTTTAGTCAAAAATATATTATATAAAGTGAAATTTCTCATCTTAGAAAATAGATAAATAGATACATGTAAAAACCAAAAGATCGACAATACAATTATCTATTAGATGCCATCAACAAATTGTCGATAGATAGATAAATAGATGAGTAATAAACAAGAAAAGTATGACACTTTTGTCATATTTTACAATTTTTAGTAAAAAATATATTATATAAAGTGAAATTTCTCATCTTAGGAAATAGATAAATAGATACATGTCAATACCAAAATATAGACAATAAAATTATCTATTAGATGCCATCAACAAATTGTCGATAAATAGATAAATAGACGAGTAATTAACAAGAAAATTTAGACACTTTTGTCATATTTTACAATTTTTAGTTAAAAATGTATTATATAAAGTGAAATTTCTCATCTTAGGAAATAGATAAATAGATACATGTATATACCAAAAGATAGAAAATAAAATTATCTATTAGGTGCCATCAACAAATTTTCCATAGATAGATAAATAGCCGAGTAATAAATGAATAAATAAAGACACTTTGGTCATATTTTACAATTTTGTCAAAAATATATTATATAAAGTGACATTTCTCATCTTATGAAATAGATAAATTGATACATGTATATACGAAAAGATAGACAATAAAATTATCTATTAGATGCCATCAACAAATTGTCGATAGATAGATAAATAGACGAGTAATTAACGAAAAAATTGGGACTCTTTGGTCATATTTTACAATTTTTAGTAAAAAATATATTATATAAAGTGAACTTTCTCATCTTAAGAAAGAGATAAATTGATACATGTATATACGAATAGATAGACAATAAAATTATCTATTTGGTACCATCAACAAATTTTCCATAGATAGATAAATAGACGAGTAATAAATGAATAAATAAAGACACTTTGGTCATATTTTACAATTTTGTCAAAAATATATTATATAAAGTGAAATTTCTCATCTTATGAAATAGATAAATTGCTGCATGTATATACGAAAAGATAGACAATAAAATTATCTATTAGATACCATCAACAAATTGTCGATAAATAGATAAATAGACGAGTAATTAACAAGAAAATTAAGACACTTTTGTCATATTTTACTATTTTTAGTTAAAAATATATTATATAAAGTGAAATTTATTATCTTAGGAAATAGATAAATTGATACATGTATATACGAAAATATAGACAATAAAATTATCTATTAGATGCCATCAACAAATTATCGATAGATAGATAAATAGACGAGTAATTAACGAAAAAAGTGGGACACTTTGGTCATATTTTACTATTTTTAGTCAAAAATATATTATATAAAGTGAAATTTCTCATCTTAGGAAATAGACAAATATATATATATGTATATACCAAAAGATAGACAATAGAATTATCTATTATATGCCATCAACAAACTTTCAATAGATAGATAAATAAACGAGTAATAAATGAATAAATTAAGACATTTTTGTCATATTTTACCATTTTTAGTCAAAAATATATTATATAAAGTGAAATTTCTCATCTTAGGAAATAGATAAATAGATACATGTATATACCAAAAGATAGACGATAAAATTATCTATTAGATGCCATCGACAAATTGTCGATAAATAGATAAATAGACGAGTAATTAACAAGAAAATGAAGACACTTTTGTCATATTTTACAATTTTTAGTCAAAAATATATTATATAAAGTGAAATTTCTCATCTTAGAAAATAGATAAATAGATACATGTAAAAACCAAAAGATCGACAATACAATTATCTATTAGATTCCATCAACAAATTGTCGATAGATAGATAAATAGATGAGTAATAAACAAGAAAAGTATGATACTTTTGTCATATTTTACAATTTTTAGTAAAAAATATATTATATAAAGTGAAATTTCTCATCTTAGGAAATAGATAAATAGATACATGTCAATACCAAAATATAGACAATAAAATTATCTATTAGATGCCATCAACAAATTGTCGATAAATAGATAAATAGACGAGTAATTAACAAGAAAATTTAGACACTTTTGTCATATTTTACAATTTTTAGTTAAAAATGTATTATATAAAGTGAAATTTCTCATCTTAGGAAATAGATAAATAGATACATGTATATACCAAAAGATAGAAAATAAAATTATCTATTAGGTGCCATCAACAAATTTTCCATAGATAGATAAATAGCCGAGTAATAAATGAATAAATAAAGACACTTTGGTCATATTTTACAATTTTGTCAAAAATATATTATATAAAGTGAAATTTCTCATCTTATGAAATAGATAAATTGATACATGTATATACGAAAAGATAGACAATAAAATTATCTATTAGATGCCATCAACAAATTGTCGATAAATAGATAAATAGACGAGTAATTAACAAGATAATTAAGACACTTTTGTCATATTTTACTATTTTTAGTTAAAAATATATTATATAAAGTGAAATTTATTATCTTAGGAAATAGATAAATTGATACATGTATATACGAAAAGATAGACAATAAAATTATCTATTAGATGCCATCAACAAATTGTCGATAGATAGATAAATAGACGAGTAATTAACGAAAAAAGTGGGACACTTTGGTCATATTTTACAATTTTTAGTAAAAAATATATTATGTAAAGTGAACTTTCTCATCTTAAGAAAGAGATAAATTGATACATGTATATACGAATAGATAGACAATAAAATTATCTATTTGGTACCATCAACAAATTTTCCATAGATAGATAAATAGACGAGTAATAAATGAATAAATAAAGACACTTTGGTCATATTTTACAATTTTGTCAAAAATATATTATATAAAGTGACATTTCTCATCTTATGAAATAGATAAATTGCTGCATGTATATACGAAAAGATAGACAATAAAATTATCTATTAGATACCATCAACAAATTGTCGATAGATAGATAAATAGATAAGTAATAAATGAAATAATTAAGACACTTTTGTCATATTTTACCATTTTTAGTCAAAAATATAATATATAAAGTGAAATTTCTCATCTTAGGAATAAGATAAATAGATACATGTATAAACCAAACGATAGACAATAAAATTAGCTATAAGATGCCATCAACAAATTGTCGATAAATAGATAAATAGACGAGTAATTAACAAGAAAATTAAGACATTTTTGTCATATTTTACTTTTTTTAGTTAAAAATATATTATATAAAGTGAAATTTCTCATCTTAGGAAATAGATAAATAGATACATGTAGATACCAAAATATAGACAATAAAATTCTCTATTAGATGCCATCAACAAATTATCGATAGATAGATAAATAGACGAGTAATTAACGAAAAAAGTGGGACACTTTGGTCATATTTTACTATTTTTAGTCAAAAATATATTATATAAAGTGAAATTTCTCATCTTAGGAAATAGACAAATATATATATGTATATACCAAAAGATAGACAATAGAATTATCTATTATATGCCATCAACAAACTTTCAATAGATAGATAAATAAACGAGTAATAAATGAATAAATTAAGACATTTTTGTCATATTTTACCATTTTTAGTCAAAAATATATTATATAAAGTGAAATTTCTCATCTTAGGAAATAGATAAATAGATACGTGTATATACCAAAAGATAGACGATAAAATTATCTATTAGATGCCATCGACAAATTGTCGATAAATAGATAAATAGACGAGTAATTAACAAGAAAATTAAGACACTTTTGTCATATTTTACAATTTTTAGTCAAAAATATATTATATAAAGTGAAATTTCTCATCTTAGAAAATAGATAAATAGATACATGTAAAAACCAAAAGATCGACAATACAATTATCTATTAGATGCCATCAACAAATTGTCGATAGATAGATAAATAGATGAGTAATAAACAAGAAAAGTATGACACTTTTGTCATATTTTACAATTTTTAGTAAAAAATATATTATATAAAGTGAAATTTCTCATCTTAGGAAATAGATAAATAGATACATGTCAATACCAAAATATAGACAATAAAATTATCTATTAGATGCCATCAACAAATTGTCGATAAATAGATAAATAGACGAGTAATTAACAAGAAAATTTAGACACTTTTGTCATATTTTACAATTTTTAGTTAAAAATGTATTATATAAAGTGAAATTTCTCATCTTAGGAAATAGATAAATAGATACATGTATATACCAAAAGATAGAAAATAAAATTATCTATTAGGTGCCATCCACAAATTTTCCATAGATAGATAAATAGCCGAGTAATAAATGAATAAATAAAGACACTTTGGTCATATTTTACAATTTTGTCAAAAATATATTATATAAAGTGACATTTCTCATCTTATGAAATAGATAAATTCATACATGTATATACGAAAAGATAGACAATAAAATTATCTATTAGATGCCATCAACAAATTGTCGATAAATAGATAAATAGACGAGTAATTAACAAGAAAATTAAGACACTTTTGTCATATTTTACTATTTTTAGTTAAAAATATATTATATAAAGTGAAATTTATTATCTTAGGAAATAGATAAATTGATACATGTATATACGAAAAGATAGACAATAAAATTATCTATTAGATGCCATCAACAAATTGTCGATAGATAGATAAATAGACGAGTAATGAACGAAAAAAGTGGGACACTTTGGTCATATTTTACAATTTTTAGTAAAAAATATATTATATAAAGTGAACTTTCTCATCTTAAGAAAGAGATAAATAGATACATGTATATACGAATAGATAGACAATAAAATTATCTATTTGGTACCATCAACAAATTTTCCATAGATAGATAAATAGACGAGTAATAAATGAATAAATAAAGACACTTTGGTCATATTTTACAATTTTGTCAAAAATATATTATATAAAGTGGCATTTCTCATCTTATGAAATAGATAAATTGCTGCATGTATATACAAAAAGATAGACAATAAAATTATCTATTAGATACCATCAACAAATTGTCGATAGATAGATAAATAGATAAGTAATAAATGAAATAATTAAGACACTTTTGTCATATTTTACCATTTTTAATCAAAAATATAATATATAAAGTGAAATTTCTCATCTTAGGATTAAGATAAATAGATACATGTATAAACCAAACGATAGACAATAAAATTATCTATAAGATGCCATCAACAAATTGTCGATAAATAGATAAATAGACGAGTAATTAACAAGAAAATTAAGACATTTTTGTCATATTTTACTTTTTTTAGTTAAAAATATATTATATAAAGTGAAATTTCTCATCTTAGGAAATAGATAAATAGATACATGTAGATACCAAAATATAGACAATAAAATTCTCTATTAGATGCCATCAACAAATTATCGATAGATAGATAAATAGACGAGTAATTAACGAAAAAAGTGGGACACTTTGGTCATATTTTACTATTTTTAGTCAAAAATATATTATATAAAGTGAAATTTCTCATCTTAGGAAATAGACAAATATATATATGTATATACCAAAAGATAGACGATAAAATTATCTATTAGATGCCATCGACAAATTGTCGATAAATAGATAAATAGACGAGTAATTAACAAGAAAATTAAGACACTTTTGTCATATTTTACAATTTTTAGTCAAAAATATATTATATAAAGTGAAATTTCTCATCTTAGAAAATAGATAAATAGATACATGTAAAAACCAAAAGATCGACAATACAATTATCTATTAGATGCCATCAACAAATTGTCGATAGATAGATAAATAGATGAGTAATAAACAAGAAAAGTATGACACTTTTGTCATATTTTACAATTTTTAGTAAAAAATATATTATATAAAGTGAAATTTCTCATCTTAGGAAATAGATAAATAGATACATGTCAATACCAAAATATAGACAATAAAATTATCTATTAGATGCCATCAACAAATTGTCGATAAATAGATAAATAGACGAGTAATTAACAAGAAAATTTAGACACTTTTGTCATATTTTACAATTTTTAGTTAAAAATGTATTATATAAAGTGAAATTTCTCATCTTAGGAAATAGATAAATAGATACATGTATATACCAAAAGATAGAAAATAAAATTATCTATTAGGTGCCATCAACAAATTTTCCATAGATAGATAAATAGCCGAGTAATAAATGAATAAATAAAGACACTTTGGTCATATTTTACAATTTTGTCAAAAATATATTATATAAAGTGAAATTTCTCATCTTATGAAATAGATAAATTGATACATGTATATACGAAAAGATAGACAATAAAATTATCTATTAGATGCCATCAACAAATTGTCGATAAATAGATAAATAGACGAGTAATTAACAAGAAAATTAAGACACTTTTGTCATATTTTACTATTTTTAGTTAAAAATATATTATATAAAGTGAAATTTATTATCTTAGGAAATAGATAAATTGATACATGTATATACCACAAGATAGACAATAAAATTATCTATTAGATGCCATCAACAAATTGTCGATAGATAGATAAATAGACGAGTAATTAACGAAAAAAGTGGGACACTTTGGTCATATTTTACTATTTTTAGTCAAAAATATATTATATAAAGTGAAATTTATCATCTTAGGAAATAGATAAATTGATACATGTATATACGAAAAGATAACCAATAAAATTATCTATTAGATGCCATCAACAAATTGTCGATAGATAGATAAATAGACGAGTAATTAACGAAAAACTGGGACACTTTGGTCATATTTTACTATTTTTAGTCAAAAATATATTATATAAATTGAAATTTCTCATCTTAACAAATAGATAAATTGACACATGTATATACGAAAAGATAGACAATAAAATTATCTATTAGGTGCCATCAACAAATTTTCCATAGATAGATAAATAGCCGAGTAATAAATGAATAAATAAAGACACTTTGGTCATATTTTACAATTTTGTCAAAAATATATTATATAAAGTGACATTTCTCATCTTATGAAATAGATAAATTGATACATGTATAAACCAAACGATAGAAAATAAAATTATGTATTATATGCCATCAACAAATTGTCGATAAATAGATAAATAGACGAGTAATTAACCAGAAAATTAAGACACTTTTGTCAAATTTTACTATTTTTAGTTAAAAATATATTATATAAAGTGAAATTTCTCTTCTTAGAGAATAGATAAATAGATACATGTATATACCACAAGATAGACAATAAAATTATCTATTAGATGCCATCAACAAATTGTCGATAGATAGATAAATAGACGAGTAATTAACGAAAAAAGTGGGACACTTTGGTCATATTTTACAATTTTTAGTAAAAAATATATTATATAAAGTGAACTTTCTCATCTTAAGAAAGAGATAAATTGATACATGTATATACGAATAGATAGACAAAAAAATTATCTATTTGGTACCATCATCAAATTTTCCATAGATAGATAAATAGACGAGTAATAAATGAATAAATAAAGACACTTTGGTCATATTTTACAATTTTGTCAAAAATATATTATATAAAGTGACATTTCTCATCTTATGAAATAGATAAATTGCTGCATGTATATACGAAAAGATAGACAATAAAATTATCTATTAGATACCATCAACAAATTGTCGATAGATAGATAAATAGATAAGTAATAAATGAAATAATTAAGACACTTTTGTCATATTTTACCATTTTTAGTCAAAAATATAATATATAAAGTGAAATTTCTCATCTTAGGAATAAGATAAATAGATACATGTATAAACCAAACGATAGACAATAAAATTATCTATAAGATGCCATCAACAAATTGTCGATAAATAGATAAATAGACGAGTAATTAACAAGAAAATTAAGACATTTTTGTCATATTTTACTTTTTTTAGTTAAAAATATATTATATAAAGTGAAATTTCTCATCTTAGGAAATAGATAAATAGATACATGTAGATACCAAAATATAGACAATAAAATTCTCTATTAGATGCCATCAACAAATTATCGATAGATATATAAATAGACGAGTAATTAACGAAAAAAGTGGGACACTTTGGTCATATTTTACTATTTTTAGTCAAAAATATATTATATAAAGTGAAATTTCTCATCTTAGGAAATAGACAAATATATATATGTATATACCAAAAGATAGACAATAGAATTATCTATTATATGCCATCAACAAACTTTCAATAGATAGATAAATAAACGAGTAATAAATGAATAAATTAAGACATTTTTGTCATATTTTACCATTTTTAGTCAAAAATATATTATATAAAGTGAAATATCTCATCTTAGGAAATAGATAAATAGATGCGTGTATATACCAAAAGATAGACGATAAAATTATCTATTAGATGCCATCGACAAATTGTCGATAAATAGATAAATAGACGAGTAATTAACAAGAAAATTAAGACACTTTTGTCATATTTTACAATTTTTAGTCAAAAATATATTATATAAAGTGAAATTTCTCATCTTAGAAAATAGATAAATAGATACATGTAAAAACCAAAAGATCGACAATACAATTATCTATTAGATGCCATCAACAAATTGTCGATAGATAGATAAATAGATGAGTAATAAACAAGAAAAGTATGACACTTTTGTCATATTTTACAATTTTTAGTAAAAAATATATTATATAAAGTGAAATTTCTCATCTTAGGAAATAGATAAATAGATACATGTCAATACCAAAATATAGACAATAAAATTATCTATTAGATGCCATCAACAAATTGTCGATAAATAGATAAATAGACGAGTAATTAACAAGAAAATTTAGACACTTTTGTCATATTTTACAATTTTTAGTTAAAAATGTATTATATAAAGTGAAATTTCTCATCTTAGGAAATAGATAAATAGATACATGTATATACCAAAAGATAGAAAATAAAATTATCTATTAGGTGCCATCAACAAATTTTCCATAGATAGATAAATAGCCGAGTAATAAATGAATAAATAAAGACACTTTGGTCATATTTTACAATTTTGTCAAAAATATATTATATAAAGTGACATTTCTCATCTTATGAAATAGATAAATTGATACATGTATATACGAAAAGATAGACAATAAAATTATCTATTAGATGCCATCAACAAATTGTCGATAAATAGATAAATAGACGAGTAATTAACAAGAAAATTAAGACACTTTTGTCATATTTTACTATTTTTAGTTAAAAATATATTATATAAAGTGAAATTTATTATCTTAGGAAATAGATAAATTGATACATGTATATACGAAAAGATAGACAATAAAATTATCTATTAGATGCCATCAACAAATTGTCGATAGATAGATAAATAGACGAGTAATTAACGAAAAAATTGGGACTCTTTGGTCATATTTTACAATTTTTAGTAAAAAATATATTATATAAAGTGAACTTTCTCATCTTAAGAAAGAGATAAATTGATACATGTATATACGAATAGATAGACAATAAAATTATCTATTTGGTACCATCAACAAATTTTCCATAGATAGATAAATAGACGAGTAATAAATGAATAAATAAAGACACTTTGGTCATATTTTACAATTTTGTCAAAAATATATTATATAAAGTGAAATTTCTCATCTTATGAAATAGATAAATTGCTGCATGTATATACGAAAAGATAGACAATAAAATTATCTATTAGATACCATCAACAAATTGTCGATAAATAGATAAATAGACGAGTAATTAACAAGAAAATTAAGACACTTTTGTCATATTTTACTATTTTTAGTTAAAAATATATTATATAAAGTGAAATTTATTATCTTAGGAAATAGATAAATTGATACATGTATATACGAAAATATAGACAATAAAATTATCTATTAGATGCCATCAACAAATTATCGATAGATAGATAAATAGACGAGTAATTAACGAAAAAAGTGGGACACTTTGGTCATATTTTACTATTTTTAGTCAAAAATATATTATATAAAGTGAAATTTCTCATCTTAGGAAATAGACAAATATATATATATGTATATACCAAAAGATAGACAATAGAATTATCTATTATATGCCATCAACAAACTTTCAATAGATAGATAAATAAACGAGTAATAAATGAATAAATTAAGACATTTTTGTCATATTTTACCATTTTTAGTCAAAAATATATTATATAAAGTGAAATTTCTCATCTTAGGAAATAGATAAATAGATACATGTATATACCAAAAGATAGACGATAAAATTATCTATTAGATGCCATCGACAAATTGTCGATAAATAGATAAATAGACGAGTAATTAACAAGAAAATGAAGACACTTTTGTCATATTTTACAATTTTTAGTCAAAAATATATTATATAAAGTGAAATTTCTCATCTTAGAAAATAGATAAATAGATACATGTAAAAACCAAAAGATCGACAATACAATTATCTATTAGATTCCATCAACAAATTGTCGATAGATAGATAAATAGATGAGTAATAAACAAGAAAAGTATGATACTTTTGTCATATTTTACAATTTTTAGTAAAAAATATATTATATAAAGTGAAATTTCTCATCTTAGGAAATAGATAAATAGATACATGTCAATACCAAAATATAGACAATAAAATTATCTATTAGATGCCATCAACAAATTGTCGATAAATAGATAAATAGACGAGTAATTAACAAGAAAATTTAGACACTTTTGTCATATTTTACAATTTTTAGTTAAAAATGTATTATATAAAGTGAAATTTCTCATCTTAGGAAATAGATAAATAGATACATGTATATACCAAAAGATAGAAAATAAAATTATCTATTAGGTGCCATCAACAAATTTTCCATAGATAGATAAATAGCCGAGTAATAAATGAATAAATAAAGACACTTTGGTCATATTTTACAATTTTGTCAAAAATATATTATATAAAGTGAAATTTCTCATCTTATGAAATAGATAAATTGATACATGTATATACGAAAAGATAGACAATAAAATTATCTATTAGATGCCATCAACAAATTGTCGATAAATAGATAAATAGACGAGTAATTAACAAGAAAATTAAGACACTTTTGTCATATTTTACTATTTTTAGTTAAAAATATATTATATAAAGTGAAATTTATTATCTTAGGAAATAGATAAATTGATACATGTATATACGAAAAGATAGACAATAAAATTATCTATTAGATGCCATCAACAAATTGTCGATAGATAGATAAATAGACAAGTAATTAACGAAAAAAGTGGGACACTTTGGTCATATTTTACAATTTTTAGTAAAAAATATATTATGTAAAGTGAACTTTCTCATCTTAAGAAAGAGATAAATTGATACATGTATATACGAATAGATAGACAATAAAATTATCTATTTGGTACCATCAACAAATTTTCCATAGATAGATAAATAGACGAGTAATAAATGAATAAATAAAGACACTTTGGTCATATTTTACAATTTTGTCAAAAATATATTATATAAAGTGACATTTCTCATCTTATGAAATAGATAAATTGCTGCATGTATATACGAAAAGATAGACAATAAAATTATCTATTAGATACCATCAACAAATTGTCGATAGATAGATAAATAGATAAGTAATAAATGAAATAATTAAGACACTTTTGTCATATTTTACCATTTTTAGTCAAAAATATAATATATAAAGTGAAATTTCTCATCTTAGGAATAAGATAAATAGATACATGTATAAACCAAACGATAGACAATAAAATTAGCTATAAGATGCCATCAACAAATTGTCGATAAATAGATAAATAGACGAGTAATTAACAAGAAAATTAAGACATTTTTGTCATATTTTACTTTTTTTAGTTAAAAATATATTATATAAAGTGAAATTTCTCATCTTAGGAAATAGATAAATAGATACATGTAGATACCAAAATATAGACAATAAAATTCTCTATTAGATGCCATCAACAAATTATCGATAGATAGATAAATAGACGAGTAATTAACGAAAAAAGTGGGACACTTTGGTCATATTTTACTATTTTTAGTCAAAAATATATTATATAAAGTGAAATTTCTCATCTTAGGAAATAGACAAATATATATATGTATATACCAAAAGATAGACAATAGAATTATCTATTATATGCCATCAACAAACTTTCAATAGATAGATAAATAAACGAGTAATAAATGAATAAATTAAGACATTTTTGTCATATTTTACCATTTTTAGTCAAAAATATATTATATAAAGTGAAATTTCTCATCTTAGGAAATAGATAAATAGATACGTGTATATACCAAAAGATAGACGATAAAATTATCTATTAGATGCCATCGACAAATTGTCGATAAATAGATAAATAGACGAGTAATTAACAAGAAAATTAAGACACTTTTGTCATATTTTACAATTTTTAGTCAAAAATATATTATATAAAGTGAAATTTCTCATCTTAGAAAATAGATAAATAGATACATGTAAAAACCAAAAGATCGACAATACAATTATCTATTAGATGCCATCAACAAATTGTCGATAGATAGATAAATAGATGAGTAATAAACAAGAAAAGTATGACACTTTTGTCATATTTTACAATTTTTAGTAAAAAATATATTATATAAAGTGAAATTTCTCATCTTAGGAAATAGATAAATAGATACATGTCAATACCAAAATATAGACAATAAAATTATCTATTAGATGCCATCAACAAATTGTCGATAAATAGATAAATAGACGAGTAATTAACAAGAAAATTTAGACACTTTTGTCATATTTTACAATTTTTAGTTAAAAATGTATTATATAAAGTGAAATTTCTCATCTTAGGAAATAGATAAATAGATACATGTATATACCAAAAGATAGAAAATAAAATTATCTATTAGGTGCCATCAACAAATTTTCCATAGATAGATAAATAGCCGAGTAATAAATGAATAAATAAAGACACTTTGGTCATATTTTACAATTTTGTCAAAAATATATTATATAAAGTGACATTTCTCATCTTATGAAATAGATAAATTCATACATGTATATACGAAAAGATAGACAATAAAATTATCTATTAGATGCCATCAACAAATTGTCGATAAATAGATAAATAGACGAGTAATTAACAAGAAAATTAAGACACTTTTGTCATATTTTACTATTTTTAGTTAAAAATATATTATATAAAGTGAAATTTATTATCTTAGGAAATAGATAAATTGATACATGTATATACGAAAAGATAGACAATAAAATTATCTATTAGATGCCATCAACAAATTGTCGATAGATAGATAAATAGACGAGTAATGAACGAAAAAAGTGGGACACTTTGGTCATATTTTACAATTTTTAGTAAAAAATATATTATATAAAGTGAACTTTCTCATCTTAAGAAAGAGATAAATAGATACATGTATATACGAATAGATAGACAATAAAATTATCTATTTGGTACCATCAACAAATTTTCCATAGATAGATAAATAGACGAGTAATAAATGAATAAATAAAGACACTTTGGTCATATTTTACAATTTTGTCAAAAATATATTATATAAAGTGGCATTTCTCATCTTATGAAATAGATAAATTGCTGCATGTATATACAAAAAGATAGACAATAAAATTATCTATTAGATACCATCAACAAATTGTCGATAGATAGATAAATAGATAAGTAATAAATGAAATAATTAAGACACTTTTGTCATATTTTACCATTTTTAGTCAAAAATATAATATATAAAGTGAAATTTCTCATCTTAGGAATAAGATAAATAGATACATGTATAAACCAAACGATAGACAATAAAATTATCTATAAGATGCCATCAACAAATTGTCGATAAATAGATAAATAGACGAGTAATTAACAAGAAAATTAAGACATTTTTGTCATATTTTACTTTTTTTAGTTAAAAATATATTATATAAAGTGAAATTTCTCATCTTAGGAAATAGATAAATAGATACATGTAGATACCAAAATATAGACAATAAAATTCTCTATTAGATGCCATCAACAAATTATCGATAGATATATAAATAGACGAGTAATTAACGAAAAAAGTGGGACACTTTGGTCATATTTTACTATTTTTAGTCAAAAATATATTATATAAAGTGAAATTTCTCATCTTAGGAAATAGACAAATATATATATGTATATACCAAAAGATAGACAATAGAATTATCTATTATATGCCATCAACAAACTTTCAATAGATAGATAAATAAACGAGTAATAAATGAATAAATTAAGACATTTTTGTCATATTTTACCATTTTTAGTCAAAAATATATTATATAAAGTGAAATATCTCATCTTAGGAAATAGATAAATAGATGCGTGTATATACCAAAAGATAGACGATAAAATTATCTATTAGATGCCATCGACAAATTGTCGATAAATAGATAAATAGACGAGTAATTAACAAGAAAATTAAGACACTTTTGTCATATTTTACAATTTTTAGTCAAAAATATATTATATAAAGTGAAATTTCTCATCTTAGAAAATAGATAAATAGATACATGTAAAAACCAAAAGATCGACAATACAATTATCTATTAGATGCCATCAACAAATTGTCGATAGATAGATAAATAGATGAGTAATAAACAAGAAAAGTATGACACTTTTGTCATATTTTACAATTTTTAGTAAAAAATATATTATATAAAGTGAAATTTCTCATCTTAGGAAATAGATAAATAGATACATGTCAATACCAAAATATAGACAATAAAATTATCTATTAGATGCCATCAACAAATTGTCGATAAATAGATAAATAGACGAGTAATTAACAAGAAAATTTAGACACTTTTGTCATATTTTACAATTTTTAGTTAAAAATGTATTATATAAAGTGAAATTTCTCATCTTAGGAAATAGATAAATAGATACATGTATATACCAAAAGATAGAAAATAAAATTATCTATTAGGTGCCATCAACAAATTTTCCATAGATAGATAAATAGCCGAGTAATAAATGAATAAATAAAGACACTTTGGTCATATTTTACAATTTTGTCAAAAATATATTATATAAAGTGACATTTCTCATCTTATGAAATAGATAAATTGATACATGTATATACGAAAAGATAGACAATAAAATTATCTATTAGATGCCATCAACAAATTGTCGATAAATAGATAAATAGACGAGTAATTAACAAGAAAATTAAGACACTTTTGTCATATTTTACTATTTTTAGTTAAAAATATATTATATAAAGTGAAATTTATTATCTTAGGAAATAGATAAATTGATACATGTATATACGAAAAGATAGACAATAAAATTATCTATTAGATGCCATCAACAAATTGTCGATAGATAGATAAATAGACGAGTAATTAACGAAAAAATTGGGACTCTTTGGTCATATTTTACAATTTTTAGTAAAAAATATATTATATAAAGTGAACTTTCTCATCTTAAGAAAGAGATAAATTGATACATGTATATACGAATAGATAGACAATAAAATTATCTATTTGGTACCATCAACAAATTTTCCATAGATAGATAAATAGACGAGTAATAAATGAATAAATAAAGACACTTTGGTCATATTTTACAATTTTGTCAAAAATATATTATATAAAGTGAAATTTCTCATCTTATGAAATAGATAAATTGCTGCATGTATATACGAAAAGATAGACAATAAAATTATCTATTAGATACCATCAACAAATTGTCGATAAATAGATAAATAGACGAGTAATTAACAAGAAAATTAAGACACTTTTGTCATATTTTACTATTTTTAGTTAAAAATATATTATATAAAGTGAAATTTATTATCTTAGGAAATAGATAAATTGATACATGTATATACGAAAATATAGACAATAAAATTATCTATTAGATGCCATCAACAAATTATCGATAGATAGATAAATAGACGAGTAATTAACGAAAAAAGTGGGACACTTTGGTCATATTTTACTATTTTTAGTCAAAAATATATTATATAAAGTGAAATTTCTCATCTTAGGAAATAGACAAATATATATATATGTATATACCAAAAGATAGACAATAGAATTATCTATTATATGCCATCAACAAACTTTCAATAGATAGATAAATAAACGAGTAATAAATGAATAAATTAAGACATTTTTGTCATATTTTACCATTTTTAGTCAAAAATATATTATATAAAGTGAAATTTCTCATCTTAGGAAATAGATAAATAGATACATGTATATACCAAAAGATAGACGATAAAATTATCTATTAGATGCCATCGACAAATTGTCGATAAATAGATAAATAGACGAGTAATTAACAAGAAAATGAAGACACTTTTGTCATATTTTACAATTTTTAGTCAAAAATATATTATATAAAGTGAAATTTCTCATCTTAGAAAATAGATAAATAGATACATGTAAAAACCAAAAGATCGACAATACAATTATCTATTAGATTCCATCAACAAATTGTCGATAGATAGATAAATAGATGAGTAATAAACAAGAAAAGTATGATACTTTTGTCATATTTTACAATTTTTAGTAAAAAATATATTATATAAAGTGAAATTTCTCATCTTAGGAAATAGATAAATAGATACATGTCAATACCAAAATATAGACAATAAAATTATCTATTAGATGCCATCAACAAATTGTCGATAAATAGATAAATAGACGAGTAATTAACAAGAAAATTTAGACACTTTTGTCATATTTTACAATTTTTAGTTAAAAATGTATTATATAAAGTGAAATTTCTCATCTTAGGAAATAGATAAATAGATACATGTATATACCAAAAGATAGAAAATAAAATTATCTATTAGGTGCCATCAACAAATTTTCCATAGATAGATAAATAGCCGAGTAATAAATGAATAAATAAAGACACTTTGGTCATATTTTACAATTTTGTCAAAAATATATTATATAAAGTGAAATTTCTCATCTTATGAAATAGATAAATTGATACATGTATATACGAAAAGATAGACAATAAAATTATCTATTAGATGCCATCAACAAATTGTCGATAAATAGATAAATAGACGAGTAATTAACAAGAAAATTAAGACACTTTTGTCATATTTTACTATTTTTAGTTAAAAATATATTATATAAAGTGAAATTTATTATCTTAGGAAATAGATAAATTGATACATGTATATACGAAAAGATAGACAATAAAATTATCTATTAGATGCCATCAACAAATTGTCGATAGATAGATAAATAGACAAGTAATTAACGAAAAAAGTGGGACACTTTGGTCATATTTTACAATTTTTAGTAAAAAATATATTATGTAAAGTGAACTTTCTCATCTTAAGAAAGAGATAAATTGATACATGTATATACGAATAGATAGACAATAAAATTATCTATTTGGTACCATCAACAAATTTTCCATAGATAGATAAATAGACGAGTAATAAATGAATAAATAAAGACACTTTGGTCATATTTTACAATTTTGTCAAAAATATATTATATAAAGTGACATTTCTCATCTTATGAAATAGATAAATTGCTGCATGTATATACGAAAAGATAGACAATAAAATTATCTATTAGATACCATCAACAAATTGTCGATAGATAGATAAATAGATAAGTAATAAATGAAATAATTAAGACACTTTTGTCATATTTTACCATTTTTAGTCAAAAATATAATATATAAAGTGAAATTTCTCATCTTAGGAATAAGATAAATAGATACATGTATAAACCAAACGATAGACAATAAAATTAGCTATAAGATGCCATCAACAAATTGTCGATAAATAGATAAATAGACGAGTAATTAACAAGAAAATTAAGACATTTTTGTCATATTTTACTTTTTTAGTTAAAAATATATTATATAAAGTGAAATTTCTCATCTTAGGAAATAGATAAATAGATACATGTAGATACCAAAATATAGACAATAAAATTCTCTATTAGATGCCATCAACAAATTATCGATAGATAGATAAATAGACGAGTAATTAACGAAAAAAGTGGGACACTTTGGTCATATTTTACTATTTTTAGTCAAAAATATATTATATAAAGTGAAATTTCTCATCTTAGGAAATAGACAAATATATATATGTATATACCAAAAGATAGACAATAGAATTATCTATTATATGCCATCAACAAACTTTCAATAGATAGATAAATAAACGAGTAATAAATGAATAAATTAAGACATTTTTGTCATATTTTACCATTTTTAGTCAAAAATATATTATATAAAGTGAAATTTCTCATCTTAGGAAATAGATAAATAGATACGTGTATATACCAAAAGATAGACGATAAAATTATCTATTAGATGCCATCGACAAATTGTCGATAAATAGATAAATAGACGAGTAATTAACAAGAAAATTAAGACACTTTTGTCATATTTTACAATTTTTAGTCAAAAATATATTATATAAAGTGAAATTTCTCATCTTAGAAAATAGATAAATAGATACATGTAAAAACCAAAAGATCGACAATACAATTATCTATTAGATGCCATCAACAAATTGTCGATAGATAGATAAATAGATGAGTAATAAACAAGAAAAGTATGACACTTTTGTCATATTTTACAATTTTTAGTAAAAAATATATTATATAAAGTGAAATTTCTCATCTTAGGAAATAGATAAATAGATACATGTCAATACCAAAATATAGACAATAAAATTATCTATTAGATGCCATCAACAAATTGTCGATAAATAGATAAATAGACGAGTAATTAACAAGAAAATTTAGACACTTTTGTCATATTTTACAATTTTTAGTTAAAAATGTATTATATAAAGTGAAATTTCTCATCTTAGGAAATAGATAAATAGATACATGTATATACCAAAAGATAGAAAATAAAATTATCTATTAGGTGCCATCAACAAATTTTCCATAGATAGATAAATAGCCGAGTAATAAATGAATAAATAAAGACACTTTGGTCATATTTTACAATTTTGTCAAAAATATATTATATAAAGTGACATTTCTCATCTTATGAAATAGATAAATTCATACATGTATATACGAAAAGATAGACAATAAAATTATCTATTAGATGCCATCAACAAATTGTCGATAAATAGATAAATAGACGAGTAATGAACAAGAAAATTAAGACACTTTTGTCATATTTTACTATTTTTAGTTAAAAATATATTATATAAAGTGAAATTTATTATCTTAGGAAATAGATAAATTGATACATGTATATACGAAAAGATAGACAATAAAATTATCTATTAGATGCCATCAACAAATGGTCGATAGATAGATAAATAGACGAGTAATGAACGAAAAAAGTGGGACACTTTGGTCATATTTTACAATTTTTAGTAAAAAATATATTATATAAAGTGAACTTTCTCATCTTAAGAAAGAGATAAATAGATACATGTATATACGAATAGATAGACAATAAAATTATCTATTTGGTACCATCAACAAATTTTCCATAGATAGATAAATAGACGAGTAATAAATGAATAAATAAAGACACTTTGGTCATATTTTACAATTTTGTCAAAAATATATTATATAAAGTGGCATTTCTCATCTTATGAAATAGATAAATTGCTGCATGTATATACAAAAAGATAGACAATAAAATTATCTATTAGATACCATCAACAAATTGTCGATAGATAGATAAATAGATAAGTAATAAATGAAATAATTAAGACACTTTTGTCATATTTTACAATTTTTAGTAAAAAATATATTATATAAAGTGAAATTTCTCATCTTAGAAAATAGATAAATAGATACATGTAAAAACCAAAAGATCGACAATACAATTATCTATTAGATGCCATCAACAAATTGTCGATAGATAGATAAATAGATGAGTAATAAACAAGAAAAGTATGACACTTTTGTCATATTTTACAATTTTTAGTAAAAAATATATTATATAAAGTGAAATTTCTCATCTTAGGAAATAGATAAATAGATACATGTCAATACCAAAATATAGACAATAAAATTATCTATTAGATGCCATCAACAAATTGTCGATAAATAGATAAATAGACAAGTAATTAACAAGAAAATTTAGACACTTTTGTCATATTTTACAATTTTTAGTTAAAAATGTATTATATAAAGTGAAATTTCTCATCTTAGGAAATAGATAAATAGATACATGTATATACCAAAAGATAGAAAATAAAATTATCTATTAGGTGCCATCAACAAATTTTCCATAGATAGATAAATAGCCGAGTAATAAATGAATAAATAAAGAGACTTTGGTCATATTTTACAATTTTGTCAAAAATATATTATATAAAGTGACATTTCTCATCTTATGAAATAGATAAATTGATACATGTATATACGAAAAGATAGACAATAAAATTATCTATTAGATGCCATCAACAAATTGTCGATAAATAGATAAATAGACGAGTAATTAACAAGAAATTTAAGACACTTTTGTCATATTTTACGATTTTTAGTTAAAAATATATTATATAAAGTGAAATTTATTATCTTAGGAAATAGATAAATTGATACATGTATATACGAAAAGATAGACAATAAAATTATCTATTAGATGCCATCAACAAATTGTCGATAGATAGATAAATAGACGAGTAATTAACGAAAAAAGTGGGACACTTTGGTCATATTTTACAATTTTTAGTAAAAAATATATTATATAAAGTGACATTTCTCATCTTATGAAATAGATAAATTGATGCATGTATATACGAAAAGATAGACAATAAAATTATCTATTAGATGCCATCAACAAATTGTCGATAGATAGATAAATAGATGAGTAATAAATGAAATAATTAAGACACTTTTGTCATATTTTGCCATTTTTAGTCAAAAATATATTATATATAGTGAAATTTCTCATCTTAGGATTAAGATAAATAGATACATGTATAAACCAAACGATAGACAATAACATTATCTATAAGATGCCATCAACAAATTGTCGATAAATAGATAAATAGACGAGTAATTAATAAGAAAATTAAGACATTTTTGTCATATTTTACCATTTTTAGTTAAAAATATATTATATAAAGTGAAATTTCTCATCTTAGGAAATAGATAAATAGATACATGTATATACCAAAAGATAGACAATAAAATTATCTATTAGATGCTATCAACAAATTGTCGATAGATAGATAAATAGATGAGTAATAAACAAGAAAAGTATGACACTTTTGTCATATTTTACAATTTTTAGTAAAAATATATTATATAAAGTGAAATTTCTCATCTTAGAAAATAGATAAATAGATACATGTAAAAACCAAAAGATCGACAATACAATTATCTATTAGATGCCATCAACAAATTGTCGATAGATAGATAAATAGATGAGTAATAAACAAGAAAAGTATGACACTTTTGTCATATTTTACAATTTTTAGTAAAAAATATATTATATAAAGTGAAATTTCTCATCTTAGGAAATAGATAAATAGATACATGTCAATACCAAAATATAGACAATAAAATTATCTATTAGATGCCATCAACAAATTGTCGATAAATAGATAAATAGACGAGTAATTAACAAGAAAATTTAGACACTTTTGTCATATTTTACAATTTTTAGTTAAAAATGTATTATATAAAGTGAAATTTCTCATCTTAGGAAATAGATAAATAGATACATGTATATACCAAAAGATAGAAAATAAAATTATCTATTAGGTGCCATCAACAAATTTTCCATAGATAGATAAATAGCCGAGTAATAAATGAATAAATAAAGACACTTTGGTCATATTTTACAATTTTGTCAAAAATATATTATATAAAGTGACATTTCTCATCTTATGAAATAGATAAATTCATACATGTATATACGAAAAGATAGACAATAAAATTATCTATTAGATGCCATCAACAAATTGTCGATAAATAGATAAATAGACGAGTAATGAACAAGAAAATTAAGACACTTTTGTCATATTTTACTATTTTTAGTTAAAAATATATTATATAAAGTGAAATTTATTATCTTAGGAAATAGATAAATTGATACATGTATATACGAAAAGATAGACAATAAAATTATCTATTAGATGCCATCAACAAATTGTCGATAGATAGATAAATAGACGAGTAATGAACGAAAAAAGTGGGACACTTTGGTCATATTTTACAATTTTTAGTAAAAAATATATTATATAAAGTGAACTTTCTCATCTTAAGAAAGAGATAAATAGATACATGTATATACGAATAGATAGACAATAAAATTATCTATTTGGTACCATCAACAAATTTTCCATAGATAGATAAATAGACGAGTAATAAATGAATAAATAAAGACACTTTGGTCATATTTTACAATTTTGTCAAAAATATATTATATAAAGTGGCATTTCTCATCTTATGAAATAGATAAATTGCTGCATGTATATACAAAAAGATAGACAATAAAATTATCTATTAGATACCATCAACAAATTGTCGATAGATAGATAAATAGATAAGTAATAAATGAAATAATTAAGACACTTTTGTCATATTTTACAATTTTTAGTAAAAAATATATTATATAAAGTGAAATTTCTCATCTTAGAAAATAGATAAATAGATACATGTAAAAACCAAAAGATCGACAATACAATTATCTATTAGATGCCATCAACAAATTGTCGATAGATAGATAAATAGATGAGTAATAAACAAGAAAAGTATGACACTTTTGTCATATTTTACAATTTTTAGTAAAAAATATATTATATAAAGTGAAATTTCTCATCTTAGGAAATAGATAAATAGATACATGTCAATACCAAAATATAGACAATAAAATTATCTATTAGATGCCATCAACAAATTGTCGATAAATAGATAAATAGACAAGTAATTAACAAGAAAATTTAGACACTTTTGTCATATTTTACAATTTTTAGTTAAAAATGTATTATATAAAGTGAAATTTCTCATCTTAGGAAATAGATAAATAGATACATGTATATACCAAAAGATAGAAAATAAAATTATCTATTAGGTGCCATCAACAAATTTTCCATAGATAGATAAATAGCCGAGTAATAAATGAATAAATAAAGAGACTTTGGTCATATTTTACAATTTTGTCAAAAATATATTATATAAAGTGACATTTCTCATCTTATGAAATAGATAAATTGATACATGTATATACGAAAAGATAGACAATAAAATTATCTATTAGATGCCATCAACAAATTGTCGATAAATAGATAAATAGACGAGTAATTAACAAGAAATTTAAGACACTTTTGTCATATTTTACGATTTTTAGTTAAAAATATATTATATAAAGTGAAATTTATTATCTTAGGAAATAGATAAATTGATACATGTATATACGAAAAGATAGACAATAAAATTATCTATTAGATGCCATCAACAAATTGTCGATAGATAGATAAATAGACGAGTAATTAACGAAAAAAGTGGGACACTTTGGTCATATTTTACAATTTTTAGTAAAAAATATATTATATAAAGTGACATTTCTCATCTTATGAAATAGATAAATTGATGCATGTATATACGAAAAGATAGACAATAAAATTATCTATTAGATGCCATCAACAAATTGTCGATAGATAGATAAATAGATGAGTAATAAATGAAATAATTAAGACACTTTTGTCATATTTTGCCATTTTTAGTCAAAAATATATTATATATAGTGAAATTTCTCATCTTAGGATTAAGATAAATAGATACATGTATAAACCAAACGATATACAATAACATTATCTATAAGATGCCATCAACAAATTGTCGATAAATAGATAAATAGACGAGTAATTAATAAGAAAATTAAGACATTTTTGTCATATTTTACCATTTTTAGTTAAAAATATATTATATAAAGTGAAATTTCTCATCTTAGGAAATAGATAAATAGATACATGTATATACCAAAAGATAGACAATAAAATTATCTATTAGATGCTATCAACAAATTGTCGATAGATAGATAAATAGATGAGTAATAAACAAGAAAAGTATGACACTTTTGTCATATTTTACAATTTTTAGTAAAAATATATTATATAAAGTGAAATTTCTCATCTTAGGAATTAGATAAATAGATACATGTCAATACCAAAATATAGACAATAAAATTATCTATTAGATGCCATCAACAAATTGTCGATAAATAGATAAATAGACGAGTAATTAACAAGAAAATTTAGACACTTTTGTCATATTTTACAATTTTTAGTTAAAAATGTATTATATAAAGTGAAATTTCTCATCTTAGGAAATAGATAAATAGATACATGTATATACCAAAAGATAGAAAATAAAATTATCTATTAGGTGCCATCAACTAATTTTCCATAGATAGATAAATAGCCGAGTAATAAATGAATAAATAAGGACACTTTGGTCATATTTTACAATTTTGTCAAAAATATATTATATAAAGTGACATTTCTCATCTTATGAAATAGATAAATTGATACATGTATATACGAAAAGATAGACAATAAAATTATCTATTAGATGCCATCAACAAATTGTCGATAAATAGATAAATAGACGAGTAATTAACAAGAAAATTAAGACACTTTTGTCATATTTTACTATTTTTAGTTAAAAATATATTATATAAAGTGAAATTTATTATCTTAGGAAATAGATAAATTGATACATGTGTATACGAAAATATAGACAATAAAATTATCTATTAGATGCCATCAACAAATTGTCGATAGATAGATAAATAGACGAGTAATGAACGAAAAAAGTGGGACACTTTGGTCATATTTTACAATTTTTAGTAAAAAATATATTATATAAAGTGAAATTTCTCATCTTAGCAAATAGATAAATAGATTCATGTATATACCAAAAGATAGAAAATAAAATTATCTATTTGGTGCCATCAACAAATTTTCCATAGATAGATAAATAGACGAGTAATAAATGAATAAATAAAGACACTTTGGTCATATTTTACAATTTTGTCAAAAATATATTATATAAAGTGACATTTCTCATCTTATGAAATAGATAAATTGATGCATGTATATACGAAAAGATAGACAATAAAATTATCTATTAGATGCCATCAACAAATTGTCGATAGATAGATAAATAGATGAGTAATAAATGAAATAATTAAGACACTTTTGTCATATTTTGCCATTTTTAGTCAAAAATATATTATTTTTATGCTAGAAAAATAGCGCATTGGTTGTAGTATAGTGCCAAATACGAGATATTGTTCAAAACCCTTTGAATATCGTTCATATCGCACTAGACACTATCACAGTACATTTATCCCAAATAACTAAAACTTTTGGAATAAGCTGCTAACTATTGAATACACAAATATCAGTAAACCAGATAAGGTCCCGCCATCTTGGAACTATCCTTCCCCACTCACTTTTCTTTTACTGTGTGTCGCATTCAGACGTACTTTTCTGAGCTCCTCAAAAGTACTTGAATTGGTAAGTACACACAGTGTTGGGTCGCCAGGTTTTTCCTTTTCTTTTTGTGTTTAGTTTTGTTTGTTTTTAAATTGCTTGCGTTACTTACTCTCTAGTGCCTTTAGAGACTTAGTGATATGTTTAGCCTTGTTTTTTTTAAAGTAGGCTTGTTTAGTATGTGTGAGTAGTCTTTCCTTTGGTTCGACTACTAGTGTTTTTTGTTTTTGTTTTAATGGGTCCTTCCTTTGGTTCGACTCATTTTTAGGTAGTGTTGTTTTTAAGGTTATTACAACTTACTTTGTTCTCTTTCGCTAGGGAATTATTATCTGTGGTTCGGACCTCACTCAGCTGGCCAGATTATCTGGTAGCCTGTTGTTCCAGACCTCAGTTGTGATAACTCCAACACTATCTTTTCTTTCTTGCCTGGCGGCTCGTGTCTTTGTTGTTATTTGTTTTTGGGGTGTTAACTAGGGTGATTTTTCGTTCGCAGATTTTTGTCTGTGCGATTCAAGAATGTAGGTCACGAATCTCGGCTGACGGCCACTTTTTGTGTACCTTGCATTCTACATGTTATTCATCCTTAGGTTTCACCCTTTATCTTGCACCTTTTGCAGAGGAAGTGTGGGCCTTACCGGCTTCCTCACGGTCCAGGTGTCCGTTTCTTTTTAAATTAGGGAAAGTTTGGAAAAGGGAAAGAAAGTGGGCTGCTGCCATGAATCGGCCCTTTTCCTGGGTCGATTCTTCATCAGCTTTTTCTTTGGGCCTTACGAAAGCTTCTTCTTCTTCAGTTCCCAGGCTTTCAGCCCCGGTTACGGAGCAAGAAAAGGCTTTTGTTACGATTCCTTCAAAATCTGGTACTTCGGCTCGTATTCCCTCCTCGTTTTCACGAGCTAGGGTGAGGTCGTCCCTTGGTAGGACAGACCGAGGGTCGGGGAGAGTTATCTCTCCCTCTTTCCAAGAGAAGGGTTTTTCTCCCTGAGATAACTTATCTGCTCCTGGGCAAGGCCTCGGGGGGGATCGTTATCAGACCGCACCTCCCCCTCCCAGCCCAGATGGGTTTCGGGTGGGGGTGGTGGCGGCTGAGGTGCATAGACAGGGAGGTTAGATGACTGTACTGCACCCGGGCATGGCCTCGGTGCAGGTTATCAACATGCCTCTCCTCCCCCAACCAACCCAGTTGGGTTTCGACCCTTCCCGGGGGGGGGGGGGGGGGAGTTAGACAACATACTTGCACATTAACATAACTGCACCTGGGCTTGGCCTCGGTGCTAGTTGTCAACCTTCCGCTCCTCTCCCCATCCTACCCTGCTGGGGGTAGGGTGGGGGTGGTGACGGTTGAGATGCATAAGGAGTACTATCTTACCCTCCTTCCCGGGGGGTGAGGTACCTACCTTAGACAACATTCTGCACCCGGGCATAGCCTCAGTGCTAGTTGTCAACCTTCCGCTCCTCTCCCCATTCTACCCTGCTGGGGGTAGGGTGGGGGTGGTGACGGTTGAGATGCATAAGGAGTACTATCTTACCCTCCTTCCCGGGGGGTGAGGTACCTACCTTAGACAACATAACTGCACCCGGGCATAGCCTCAGTGCTAGTTGTCAACCTTCCGCTCCTCTCCCCATCCTACCCTGCTGGGGGTAGGGTGGGGGTGGTGACGGTTGAGATGCATAAGGAGTGCTATCTTACCCTCCTTCCTGGGGGGTGAGGTACCTACCTTAGTAACATAACTGCACCCGGGCATAGCCTCAGTGCTAGTTGTCAACCTTCCGCTCCCCTCCCATCCTACCCTGACGGGTGTAGGGTGGGGGTGGTGATGGTTGAGATATATGGTCGAGGAGTAGGGAGTGCTATCTTGCCCTCCTTCCCGGGGGGAGGGGGGAGGTTGAGGTACCTCCCTCAGACGTCTTAACTGCACCTGGGCCTAGCCTTGGTGTGGGTTGTCAACCTTCCTCTCCTCTCCCATCCTACCCTGACGGGTGTAGGGTGGGGGTGATGATGGCTGTAAGCATAGTTAAAGCGTAGGGAGCGCTATTTTACCCTCCTTCCCAGGGGGTGAGGTACCTCCCTCAGTCAACTTAACTGCACCAGAGAATTCCTTCGGTGCAGGTTGTCGGCCTTCCACTCCTCCCCCATACAGCCCTGATAGGTTTAGGGTGGGGGTAGTGACAGCTGAGGTGCTTATACAAAGGGAGGGTCACACCCCCTCCCCTTTCTCACACCTTCCGGATCATTATCAGTGAGCCTTCGGCCCATCTGATATCTAATTCTGTGGACCTGGCCTATGATAACCAGAGGATTATATTACATTGTACTGGGTTCCTCTCCCTTCTTCCTATTCTGCTTTTCGCTAGAATGGGAAAATGGTGGCCTTAGTTTCTGATCTGAATAACTCAGCTAGTTTTATTCAAGATGATAACATGTTGTTAGGCAAGTGACTTTGGAGGATGGATCAGTTAGTTTTCTTTGGAAAACTAGTCCTGTGATCCCAGGGCCTATACACACTCCCTATGTCAGTCTACAGACTACAGGTGAAACGATGTCAGTCTGTTTTCGACGACCTCAACTCCGCCCAGCTGAAGGGGTTGAAATATTTCCCTTCCATAGTCGCCTGGCAGCTGTGTTCCCAAGAGGGATGCCCTGCTTTCTGATGGTGTAGAGGCTTTGTTTTCTAGCTCATCAGCCGTTTCTAGGGCTATAGAGGGCAAGACGAGCCAATATGTGATGGGTCAGTCTTACCCCATTTGTTACACCCTTTTAACCAACCATAGCCTCTGGCTGTTGTGGCTGGAGTAGTCGGTGCTACTTCACTTCCCCATCCAACTGGCTCAAACAGATGGCAGGTTGACGAGGACGGAAGCGGCTGCCAGGATGCACTGGGTACCCACTGTGTCTGGGTCAACTTTCCTTACACACGTTGGGTGCCTTTATCAAAAGATTAACGGGTCATTTTGATACCCTTCCATGAGACTTTCTGGTTGGTACCTATGTTTGTGTGTGACCTCACACTGGATAGTCTAACGGTCCCTCTGACCGTTAATCTGACCATTTGGTCTTGACATTCCCTTTTCCCTTTTGTAGGGATATTGTCAAAGATGGGGGTGGGGCGACCAAGGGTCTGGCAGGGGCGGTGCCGTCAGTCCTACCGAACGCCATTTTCTCCTGGCTGGAGGTACACGTGGCGGTGAGGTAGGACTGTGTCAAGGAACAGCACCAATATGTTCAACATTCCTTAATTGTTACTGACTTAATAGCACCGCATGCGTATGATAGCACACAAATGAAGTGCTTGCATACCTGCCCCAAATTGACGTCTGCACCTCCGGCCCGTATACCTCGTGTTCTCAGGGTTGCCAGACACCCGAGGGCCCAGGTGCGACGTCCTCAAACCCCTGTTTTCACTCCTCTATACCGTGGATCTTCCCAACGGTCCTTTCGTGATAGAGACCGTTTCAGTCTCAAGGAGGAGTTAGGACATCAACCTAGCCCAACCCCGAGTAGCAGACCGTATTTGTCCGTCCCTGGGCGACCTATGCGGTTGGGCCATGCTTGGCCACAATCGGGGTGGGTTGCTAGGGTTGTTACTAATGGCCTATCCTGGCCATGGCTCAAAAAACCAGTAATATCTTCTCTTACATTTTGAAGTTTTTTCGGCCTCTCGTTAGCACCGAGAGTTTTAACGAAGGTGGTTTCTTCACATCTGGCAGGACTAGAGGTAGCCACCTTATTGTATCTAGACGTTTGGTTAATCCTTACTCGTTCACGGGAACAATTAATTGTCAACTTCGAGATAACGTTAAGAGTGCTAAAAGAAATGGGTTTCTTTTTTTACTTTCCCAAGTCTTGCCTCGTTCCAACTCAGACCATTCTTGGCTAGGGGTGCTATGGCACACGGGAAATCTATTATGGGCACTGTCTCCAGTCAATGCTTTTCGTACCATAAGTCAGGTACGAAGAGTATTACAGTCATAGACATTCACCAGGAGACAGTCGGAAGCACCGTTGGGATCCTTCAATTTTGCGGCTCCAGTGGTGCCTTTAGGAAGGCTACGTCACCGTCGGTTGACCCTAGTTCAACATGTCGGTCCCTATCCTCCTCGAGATTTACCTCTCATGTTTCTATGTGTTCCTGCATCTCCGGAATATGTCCATTCTCTTCAAGATGGACAACTCCACAGCGGTGATGTGCATCATTCATCAGGGCACTTCAAGCTCATCCCCTCTCATTTGTTGGTCGGAGCGACTCTTTATACGAGCGCTTTAAAGAGGTTACAT
This sequence comes from Petrolisthes manimaculis, assembly GCA_034508575.1. Taxonomy (NCBI): domain Eukaryota; kingdom Metazoa; phylum Arthropoda; class Malacostraca; order Decapoda; family Porcellanidae; genus Petrolisthes; species Petrolisthes manimaculis. Next base: position 816,249 of record JAWZYT010004163.1, read on the forward strand.
CTGACAGCCTCTTTGGTACCAGGAGAGGAGAATGTTTGGGCGGACGCCCTGTCCAGGTTCAAGACGTCCTCAGTGGAGTGGACTCTGAGTAGGACAGTTTTCCAATCATGAGTAGAGGGATTCGGACTCCCGGAGGTGGATCTGTTAGCATCTCAAACTACGATATTTTCAGGGCATAGTACGGTTAATAGTCCAGTTTTGGCCTGCCCAGCCCTGGATTGTGGTACTACAGGGAGGTGTCTGAGCCCTCTGTTTTGGGGGTCAGCTGGCCTGTCGTGCAATTTAAATTTGTTGCAGACGTCCTTGCGTATTCACGCTTGGACCTTTTACGCAGAGCGTTAAGCCGGTCCATGTCAGGTGGTACTGTTGAGGTCATGCTTAACTCTCTTTGTGCAGCATCAATTAGACAATATGAATCGTGCTGGAAATGATTTCATTTCTTGAAAAATACATCTTTTTCATGTATTTCATCCAGCACAGTTTTAGACTTCTTAGCATGGCTTGCTGATGTCACTAACAGAGCTCCTGCCATGGGGTCGGCACATTTGTCAGCCTTTTCTGTTCCTTTATGTTTTGCCGTTAACATTGTGTTAAACAACGGATGCTTACGATGCGTTTTGAGGCATCTGATCGTCTCAACCTTGCCTAAGGTTAAGAATTCTAGTTTGGTCTCGTCACAGGTGTTGCATGATCTGTATTTCCAGGGGATAAGACATTTCTATGGTGTTCAACTGTTCTATAGACCTATTTTCATGGTGTCTTTGGCTAAGTGGTTTTCGGACTTCTCAAATTGCTGCCCTTACGAGGCATTCTTCGTTTACGGTTTGTGAAGCAAATTTAAATTCCTTTACTGTTTCACCATTTACGTCATTCTTGGCCAAAATTGAACAGTATGGTAATTTGTTACGTCCCTTGGAAATTCCGAGTTTTAACTCAGACGACACCTACCACCATTTGTGTCCGGTATATGCAACTAGTATGTATATAGACATTACTCCTGATTCTTCCCTGGATCATATGTCTGTCAATCCGCTAACAGGTAAACATTGAGCGGCGAGGGCTGTGTCACGAATGTGATGCAACATTATTTCACTGGCAGAACCGGGCCACGAACCTTAAGCTTCATTCCATCAGAGGTTTGGCGGCTTTTCAAGCCTTTCTACGTACTCACTCCACGGAGGAAGTGCAAACCTGAGGGGATTGGAAGTATGCTACTCCATTTAGATCCAGGTAACTAATGTTAGATGCTCTGCACATTCCTTGCAGAGCATTTGCGACACAGCCCGCGTCAAGTTGGGATGTGTCTTAAAATTTTCCTTAGTCACATCCCCCCTTCGTGATGTAAAAAAGGGGGGGGGGAGTGATGGTTGGATGTATGGCATTTACATGACAATATGTGAATGGGGAAAATGAGTGATATGTTCCTAACCTCATTGTGAAGTTTCCTTCTTTTATGGATGTCCGTTCCTAACGGTACCGTGAGGTTAGGTTAAGAAAAGGAGTGATACATTCTTAACTTTGGGGTGACCTTTTATTTGTTTTTGGTGGTCCGGTCCTAACGGGACCGTGAGGTCAGGTTAAGATTAAGGCGACCTGTCACAAGTCAGCCGCCCTCCTCCAGCTTGTCAGTCTACAACCAATGCGCTATTTTTCTAGCATAAAATAACTAGGTTGTAGAGGATTGTATTGTCCTCTAAACCGATATTTTTGTGCAGAAAATAGAGCATTGACTTACTTCCCTCCCATCCTCCCGCTTGCTTGTACTTGTACTTGGTATTTTAAGTGAGTGGGGAAGGATAGTTCCAAGATGGCGGGACCTTATCTGGTTTACTGATATTTGTGTATTCAATAGTTAGCAGCTTATTCCAAAAGTTTTAGTTATTTGGGATAAATGTACTGTGATAGTGTCTAGTGCGATATGAACGATATTCAAAGGGTTTTGAACAATATCTCGTATTTGGCACTATACTACAACCAATGCGCTATTTTCTGCACAAAAATATCGGTTTAGAGGACAATACAATCCTCTACAACCTAGTTAATATAGTGAAATTTCTCATCTTAGGATTAAGATAAATAGATACATGTATAAACCAAACGATAGACAATAACATTATCTATAAGATGCCATCAACAAATTGTCGATAAATAGATAAATAGACGAGTAATTAACAAGAAAATTAAGACATTTTTGTCATATTTTACCATTTTTAGTTAAAAATATATTATATGAAGTGAAATTTCTCATCTTAGGAAATAGATAAATAGATACATGTATATACCAAAAGATAGACAATAAAATTATCTATTAGATGCTATCAACAAATTGTCGATAGATAGATAAATAGACGAGTAATTAATGAAAAAAGTGGAACACTTTGGTCATATTTTACTATTTTTAGTCAAAAATATATTATATAAAGTGGAAATTTTCATCTTAGGAAATAGATAAATATATAAATGTATATACCAAAAGATAGACAATAGAATTATCTATTAGATGCCATCAACAAACTTTCAATAGATAGATAAAAAGACGAGTACTAAATGAATAAATTAAGACATTTTTGTCATATTTTACCATTTTTAGTCAAATATATATTATATAAAGTGAAATTTCTCATCTTAGGAAATAGATAAATAGATTCATGTATATACCAAAAGATAGAAAATAAAATTATCTATTTGGTGCCATCAACAAATTTTCCATAGATAGATAAATAGACGAGTAATAAATGAATAAATAAAGACACTTTGGTCATATTTTACAATTTTGTCAAAAATATATTATATAAAGTGACATTTCTCATCTTATGAAATAGATAAATTGATGCATGTATATACGAAAAGATAGACAATAAAATTATCTATTAGATGCCATCAACAAATTGTCGATAGATAGATAAATAGATGAGTAATAAATGAAATAATTAAGACACTTTTGTCATATTTTGCCATTTTTAGTCAAAAATATATTATATATAGTGAAATTTCTCATCTTAGGATTAAGATAAATAGATACATGTATAAACCAAACGATAGACAATAACATTATCTATAAGATGCCATCAACAAATTGTCGATAAATAGATAAATAGACGAGTAATTAACAAGAAAATTAAGACATTTTTGTCATATTTTACCATTTTTAGTTAAAAATATATTATATAAAGTGAAATTTCTCATCTTAGGAAATAGATAAATAGATAAATGTATATACCAAAAGATAGACAATAAAATTATCTATTAGATGCTATCAACAAATTGTCGATAGATAGATAAATAGATGAGTAATAAACAAGAAAAGTATGACACTTTTGTCATATTTTACAATTTTTAGTAAAAAATATATTATATAAAGTGAAATTTCTCATCTTAGGAATTAGATAAATAGATACATGTCAATACCAAAATATAGACAATAAAATTATCTATTAGATGCCATCAACAAATTGTCGATAAATAGATAAATAGACGAGTAATTAACAAGAAAATTTAGACACTTTTGTCATATTTTACAATTTTTAGTTAAAAATGTATTATATAAAGTGAAATTTCTCATCTTAGGAAATAGATAAATAGATACATGTATATACCAAAAGATAGAAAATAAAATTATCTATTAGGTGCCATCAACAAATTTTCCATAGATAGATAAATAGCCGAGTAATAAATGAATAAATAAAGACACTTTGGTCATATTTTACAATTTTGTCAAAAATATATTATATAAAGTGACATTTCTCATCTTATGAAATAGATAAATTGATACATGTATATACGAAAAGATAGACAATAAAATTATCTATTAGATGCCATCAACAAATTGTCGATAAATAGATAAATAGACGAGTAATTAACAAGAAAATTAAGACACTTTTGTCATATTTTACTATTTTTAGTTAAAAATATATTATATAAAGTGAAATTTATTATCTTAGGAAATAGATAAATTGATACATGTATATACGAAAAGATAGACAATAAAATTATCTATTAGATGCCATCAACAAATTGTCGATAGATAGATAAATAGACGAGTAATGAACGAAAAAAGTGGGACACTTTGGTCATATTTTACAATTTTTAGTAAAAAATATATTATATAAAGTGAAATTTCTCATCTTAGCAAATAGATAAATAGATTCATGTATATACCAAAAGATAGAAAATAAAATTATCTATTTGGTGCCATCAACAAATTTTCCATAGATAGATAAATAGACGAGTAATAAATGAATAAATAAAGACACTTTGGTCATATTTTACAATTTTGTCAAAAATATATTATATAAAGTGACATTTCTCATCTTATGAAATAGATAAATTGATGCATGTATATACGAAAAGATAGACAATAAAATTATCTATTAGATGCCATCAACAAATTGTCGATAGATAGATAAATAGATGAGTAATAAATGAAATAATTAAGACACTTTTGTCATATTTTGCCATTTTTAGTCAAAAATATATTATATATAGTGAAATTTCTCATCTTAGGATTAAGATAAATAGATACATGTATAAACCAAACGATAGACAATAACATTATCTATAAGATGCCATCAACAAACTGTCGATAGATAGATAAATAGATGAGTAATAAACAAGAAAAGTATGACACTTTTGTCATATTTTACAATTTTTAGTAAAAAATATATTATATAAAGTGAAATTTCTCATCTTAGGAATTAGATAAATAGATACATGTCAATACCAAAATATAGACAATAAAATTATCTATTAGATGCCATCAACAAATTGTCGATAAATAGATAAATAGACGAGTAATTAACAAGAAAATTTAGACACTTTTGTCATATTTTACAATTTTTAGTTAAAAATGTATTATATAAAGTGAAATTTCTCATCTTAGGAAATAGATAAATAGATACATGTATATACCAAAAGATAGAAAATAAAATTATCTATTAGGTGCCATCAACAAATTTTCCATAGATAGATAAATAGCCGAGTAATAAATGAATAAATAAAGACACTTTGGTCATATTTTACAATTTTGTCAAAAATATATTATATAAAGTGACATTTCTCATCTTATGAAATAGATAAATTGATACATGTATATACGAAAAGATAGACAATAAAATTATCTATTAGATGCCATCAACAAATTGTCGATAAATAGATAAATAGACGAGTAATTAACAAGAAAATTAAGACACTTTTGTCATATTTTACTATTTTTAGTTAAAAATATATTATATAAAGTGAAATTTATTATCTTAGGAAATAGATAAATTGATACATGTATATACGAAAAGATAGACAATAAAATTATCTATTAGATGCCATCAACAAATTGTCGATAGATAGATAAATAGACGAGTAATGAACGAAAAAAGTGGGACACTTTGGTCATATTTTACAATTTTTAGTAAAAAATATATTATATAAAGTGAAATTTCTCATCTTAGCAAATAGATAAATAGATTCATGTATATACGAAAAGATAGAAAATAAAATTATCTATTTGGTGCCATCAACAAATTTTCCATAGATAGATAAATAGACGAGTAATAAATGAATAAATAAAGACACTTTGGTCATATTTTACAATTTTGTCAAAAATATATTATATAAAGTGACATTTCTCATCTTATGAAATAGATAAATTGATGCATGTATATACGAAAAGATAGACAATAAAATTATCTATTAGATGCCATCAACAAATTGTCGATAGATAGATAAATAGATGAGTAATAAATGAAATAATTAAGACACTTTTGTCATATTTTGCCATTTTTAGTCAAAAATATATTATATATAGTGAAATTTCTCATCTTAGGATTAAGATAAATAGATACATGTATAAACCAAACGATAGACAATAACATTATCTATAAGATGCCATCAACAAATTGTCGATAAATAGATAAATAGACGAGTAATTAACAAGAAAATTAAGACATTTTTGTCATATTTTACCATTTTTAGTTAAAAATATATTATATGAAGTGAAATTTCTCATCTTAGGAAATAGATAAATAGATACATGTATATACCAAAAGATAGACAATAAAATTATCTATTAGATGCTATCAACAAATTGTCGATAGATAGATAAATAGACGAGTAATTAATGAAAAAAGTGGAACACTTTGGTCATATTTTACTATTTTTAGTCAAAAATATATTATATAAAGTGGAAATTTTCATCTTAGGAAATAGATAAATATATATATGTATATACCAAAAGATAGACAATAGAATTATCTATTAGATGCCATCAACAAACTTTCAATAGATAGATAAAAAGACGAGTACTAAATGAATAAATTAAGACATTTTTGTCATATTTTACCATTTTTAGTCAAATATATATTATTTAAAGTGAAATTTCTCATCTTAGGAAATAGATAAATAGATACATGTATATACCAAAAGATAGACGATAAAATTATCTATTAGATGCCATCAACAAATTGTTGATAGATAGATAAATAGACGAGTAATTAACGAAAAAAGTAGGACATTTTGGTCATATTTTACAATTTTTTGTCAAAAATATAATATATGAAGTGAAATGTCTCATCTTAGGAAATAGATAAATAGATACATGAAAAAATCAAAAGATAGACAATAAAATTATCTATTAGATGCCATCAACAAATTGTCGATAAATAGATAAATAGATGAGTAATTAACAAGAAAATTAAGACACTTTTGTCATATTTTACTATTTTTTGTTAAAAATATATTATATAAAGTGAAATTTCTCATCTTAGGAAATAGATAAATAGATATATGTATATACCAAAGAATAGACAATAAAATTATCTATTAGATGCCATCAACAAATTGTCAATAGATAGATGAATAGACGAGTAATTAACGAAAAAAGTGGGACACTTTGGTCATATTTTACAATTTTTAGTCAAAAATATATTATATAAAGTGAAATTTCTCATCTTAGGAAATAGATAAATTAATACATGTATATACGAAAAGATAGACAATAAAATTATCCATTAGATGCCATCAACAAATTTTCCATAAATAGATAAATAGACGAGTAATAAATGAATAAATAAAGACACTTTGGTCATATTATACAATTTTGTCAAAAATATATTATATAAAGTGACATTTCTCATCTTATGAAATAGATAAATTGATACAAGTATATACGCAAAGATAGACAATAAAATTATCTATTAGATGCCATCAACAAATTGTCGATAAATAGATAAATAGATGAGTAATTAACAAGAAAATTAAGACACTTTTGTCATATTTTACTATTTTTTGTTAGAAATATATTATATAAAGTGAAATTTCTCATCTTAGGAAATAGATAAATAGATATATGTATATACCAAAGGATAGACAATAAAATTATCTATTAGATGCCATCAACAAATTGTCGATAGATAGATAAATAGACGAGTAATTAACGAAAAAAATGGGACACTTTGGTCATATTTTACAATTTTTAGTCAAAAATATATTATATAAAGTGAAATTTCTCATCTTAGGAAATAGATAAATTAATACATGTATATACGAAAAGATAGACAATAAAATTATCTATTAGATGCCATCAACAAAATTTCCATAAATAGGTAAATAGACGAGTAATAAATGAATAAATAAAGACACTTTGGTCATATTATACAATTTTGTCCAAAATATATTATATAAAGTGACATTTCTCATCTTATGAAATAGATAAATTGATACATGTATATACGCAAAGATAGACAATAAAATTATCTATTAGATGCCATCAACAAATTGTCGATAGATAGATAAATAGACGAGTAATTAACGAAAAAAATTGGAAACTTTGGTCATATTTTACTATTTTTAGTCAAAAATATATTATATAAAGTGAAATTTCTCATCTTAAGAAATAGATAAATTGATACATGTATATACGAGAAGATAGACAATAAAATTATCTATTAGATGCCATCAACAAATTGTCGATAGATAGATAAATAGATGAGTAATAAACAAGAAAATAAGACACTTTTGTCATATTTTACTATTTTTAGTCAAAAATATATTATATAAAGTGAATTTTCGAATCTTAGGAAATTGATAAAAAGATACATGTATATACCAAAAGATAGACGATAAAATTATCTATTAGATGCCATCAACAAATTGTTGATAGATGGATAAATAGACGAGTAATTAACGAAAAAAGTGGGACATTTTGGTAATATTTTAATTTTTTTAGTCAAAAATATAATATGTGAAGTAAAATTTCTCATCTTAGGAATAAGATAAATACATATATGTATAAACCAAACGATAGACAATGAAATTATCTATTTGATGCTATCAACAAATTGTCGATAAATAGATCAATAGACGAGTAATTAACAAGAAAATTAAGACACTTTTGTCATATTTTACTATTTTTAGTTAAAAAATATATTATATAAAGTGAAATTTCTCATCTTAGGAAATAGATAAATAGATACATGTATATACCAAAAAATAGACAATAAAATTATCTATTAGATGCCATTAACTAATTGTCGATAGATAGATAAAAAAACGAGTAATTAACAAAAAAAGCGGGACACTTTGGTCATATTTTTTAATTTTTAGTAAAAAAAATATTATATAAAGTGAAATTTCTCATCTTAGGAAATAGATAAATTGATACATGTATATAAGAAAAGATAGACAATAAAATTATCTATTAGATGCCATTGACAAATTGTCGATAAATTGATAAATAAACGAGTAATTAACAAGAAAATTAAGATACTTTTGTCATATTTTACTATTTTTAGTCAAAAACATATTATATAAAGTGAAATTTTTCATATTAAAAAATAGATAAATAGATACATGTATATACCAAAAAATAGACGATAAAATTATCTATTAGATGCCGTCAACAAATTGTTGATAGATAGATAAATAGACGAGTAATTAATGAAGAAATGGGACACTTTGGTAATATTTTACAATTTCTTGTAAAAAATATAATATATAAAGTGAAATTTCTCATCTTAGGAATAAGATAAATACATATATGTATAAACCAAACGATAGACAATAAAATTAACTATTAAATGCCATCAACAAATTGTCGATAAATAGATAAATAGACGAGTTATTAACAAGAAAATTAAGATACTTTTGTCATATTTTACTAGTTTTAGTTAGAAATATATTATATAAAGTGAAATTTCTCATCTTGGAAAATAGATATATAGATACATGTATATACCAAAAGATAGACAATAAAATTATCTATTAGATGCCATCAACAAATTGTCGATAGATAGATAAATAAACGAGTAATTAATGAAAAATGTGGGACATTTTGGTCATATTTTACTATTTTTAGTCAAAAATATATTATATAAAGTGAAATTTTTCATCTTAGGATATAGATAAATATATATATGTATATACCAAAAGATAGACAATAGAATTATCTACTAGATGCCATCAACAAATTTTTAATAGATAGATAAATAGACGAGTAATTAACAAGAAAATTAAGACACTTTTGTCATATTTTACTATTTTTAGTTAAAAATATATTATATAAAGTGAAATTTCTCATCTTAGGAAATAGATTAATAGATACATGTATATACCAAAAAATAGACGATAAAATTATCTATTAGATGCCATCAACAAATTGTTGATAGATATTTAAATAGACGAGTAATTAATGAAGAAATGGGACACTATGGTAATATTTTACTATTTTTAGTAAAAAATATATTATATAAAGTGAAATTTCTCATCTTAAGAAATAGATAAATTGATACATGTATATACGAAAAGATCGACAATAAAATTATCTTTTAGATGCCATCAACAAATTGTCGATAGATAGATAAATAGATGAGTAATTAACAAGAAAATAAGATAATTTTGTCATATTTTACTATTTTTAGTCAAAAATATATTATATAAAGTGAAATTTCTCATCTTACGAAATAGATAAATAGATACATGTATATACCAAAAAATAGACGATAAAATTATCTATTAGATGCCATCAACAAATTGTTGATAGATATTTAAATAGATGAGTAATTAATGAAGAAATGGGACACTTTGGTAATATTTTACAATTTTTTGTAAAAAATATATTATATAAAGTGAAATTTCTCATCTTAGGAATAAGATAAATACATATATGTATAAACCAAACGATAGACAATAAAATTATCTATTAGATGCCATCAACAAATTGTCGATAAATAGATAAATAGACGAGTAATTAACAAGAAAATTAAGACACTTTGGTCATATTTTACTATTTTTAGTCAAAAATATATTATATAAAGTGAAATTTCAAATCTTAAGAAATAGATAAATTGATACATGTATATACGAAAAGATAGACAATAAAATTATCTATTAGATGCCATCAACAAATTGTCGATAGATAGATAAATAGATGAGTAATAAACAAGAAAATAAGACACTTTTGTCATATTTTATTATTTTTAGTCAAAAATATATTATATAAAGTGAATTTTCGAATCTTAGGAAATAGATAAATAGATACATGTATATACCAAAAGATAGACGATAAAATTATCTATTAGATGCCATCAACAAATTGTTGATAGATAGATAAATAGACGAGTAATTAACGAAAACAATGGGACATTTTGGTCATATTTTAAATTTTTTATTCAAAAATATAATATATGAAGTGAAATTTCTCATCTTAGGAATAAGATAAATACATATATGTATAAACCAAACGATAGACAATAAAATTATCTATTAGATGCCATCAACAAATTGTCGATAAATAGATAAATAGACGAGTAATTAACAAGAAAATTAAGACACTTTGGTCATATTTTACTATTTTTAGTCAAAAATATATTATATAAAGTGAAATTTCAAATCTTAAGAAATAGATAAATTGATACATGTATATACGAAAAGATAGACAATAAAATTATCTATTAGATGCCATCAACAAATTGTCGATAAATAGATCAATAGACGAGTAATTAATAAGAAAATTAAGACACTTTTGTCATATTTTACTATTTTTAGTTAAAAATATATTATATAAAGTGAAATTTCTCATCTTAGGAAATAGATAAATAGATACATGTATATACCAAAAAATAGACAATAAAATTATCTATTAGATGCTATCAACAAATTGTCGATAGATAGATAAATAGACGAGTAATTAACGAAAAAAGCGGGACACTTTGGTCATATTTTTTAATTTTTAGTAAAAAATATATTATATAAAGTGAAATTTCTCATCTTAGGAAATAGATAAATTGATACATGTATATACGAAAAGATAGACAATAAAATTATCTATTAGATGCCATTGACAAATTGTCGATAAATTGATAAATAAACGAGTAATTAACAAGAAAATTAAGACACTTTTGTCATATTTTACTATTTTTAGTCAAAAACATATTATATAAAGTGAAATTTTTCATATTAAAAAATAGATAAATAGATACATGTATATACCAAAAAATAGACGATAAAATTATCTATTAGATGCCATCAACAAATTGTTAATAGATAGATAAATAGACGAGTAATTAATGAAGAAATGGGACACTTTGGTAATATTTTACAATTTTTTGTAAAAAATATAATATATAAAGTGAAATTTCTCATCTTAGGAATAAGATAAATACATATATGTATAAACCAAACGATAGACAATAAAATTATCTATTAGATGTCATCAACAAATTGTCGATAAATAGATAAATAGACGAGTAATTAACAAGAAAATTAAGACACTTTTGTCATATTTTACTAGTTTTAGTTAGAAATATATTATATAAAGTGAAATTTCTCATCTTGGGAAATAGATAAATAGATACATGTATATACCAAAAGATAGACAATAAAATGATCCATTAGAAACCATAAACAAATTGTCGATACATAGATAAATAGATGAGTAATAAAAAAGAAAAAAAGATACTTTTGTCATATTTTACTATTTTTAGTCAAAAAAATATTATATAAAGTGAATTTTGGAATCTTAGGAACTAGATAAATAGATACATGTATATGCCAAAAGATAGACGATAAAATTATCTATTAGATGCCATCAACAAATTGTCGATAGATAGATAAATAGATGAGTAATAAACAAGAAAATAAGACACTTTTGTCATATTTTACTATTTTTAGTCAAAGATATATTATATAAAGTGAATTTTCGAATCTTAGGAAATTGATAAATAGATACATGTATATACCAAAAGATAGACGATAAAATTATCTATTAGATGCCATCAACAAATTGTTGATAGATAGATAAATAGACGAGTAATTAACGAAAAAAGTGGGACATTTTGGTCATATTTTAAATTTTTTAGTCAAAAATATAATATGTGAAGTGAAATTTCTCATCTTAGGAATAAGATAAATACATATATGTATAAACCAAACGATAGACAATGAAATTATCTATTTGATGCTATCAACAAATTGTCGATAGATAGATAAATAGACGAGTAATTAACAAGAAAATTAAGACACTTTTGTCATATTTTACTATTTTTAGTTAAAAAATATATTATATAAAGTGAAATTTCTCATCTTAGGAAATAGATAAATAGATACATGTATATACCAAAAAATAGACAATAAAATTATCTATTAGATGCCATTAACAAATTGTCGATAGATAGATAAAAAGACGAGTAATTAACAAAAAAAGCGGGACACTTTGGTCATATTTTTGAATTTTTAGTAAAAAAAATATTATATAAAGTGAAATTTCTCATCTTAGGAAATAGATAAATTGATACATGTATATACGAAAAGATAGACAATAAAATTATCTATTAGATGCCATTGACAAATTGTCGATAAATTGATAAATAAACGAGTAATTAACAAGAAAATTAAGATACTTTTGTCATATTTTACTATTTTTAGTCAAAAACATATTATATAAAGTGAAATTTCTCATCTTAGGAAATAGATTAATAGATACATGTATATACCAAAAAATAGACAATAAAATTATCTATTAGATGCCATCAACAAATTGTTGATAGATAGATAAATAGACGAGTAATTAATGAAGAAATGGGACACTTTGGTAATATTTTACAATTTCTTGTAAAAAATATAATATATAAAGTGAAATTTCTCATCTTAGGAATAAGATAAATACATATATGTATAAACCAAACGATAGACAATAAAATTAACTATTAAATGCCATCAACAAATTGTCGATAAATAGATAAATAGACGAGTTATTAACAAGAAAATTAAGATACTTTTGTCATATTTTACTAGTTTTAGTTAGAAATATATTATATAAAGTGAAATTTCTCATCTTGGAAAATAGATATATAGATACATGTATATACCAAAAGATAGACAATAAAATTATCTATTAGATGCCATCAACAAATTGTCGATAGATAGATAAATAAACGAGTAATTAATGAAAAATTTGGGACATTTTGGTCATATTTTACTATTTTTAGTCAAAAATATATTATATAAAGTGAAATTTTTCATCTTAGGATATAGATAAATATATATATGTATATACCAAAAGATAGACAATAGAATTATATACTAGATGCCATCAACAAATTTTTAATAGATAGATAAATAGACGAGTATTTAACAAGAAAATTAAGTCACTTTTGTCATATTTTACTATTTTTAGTTAAAAATATATTATATAAAGTGAAATTTCTCATCTTAGGAAATAGATTAATAGATACATGTATATACCAAAAAATAGACAATAAAATTATCTATTAGATGCCATCAACAAATTGTTGATAGATATTTAAATAGACGAGTAATTAATGAAGAAATGGGACACTTTGGTAATATTTTACTATTTTTAGTAAAAAATATATTATATAAAGTGAAATTTCTCATCTTAAGAAATAGATAAATTGATACATATATATACAAAAAGATCGACAATAAAATTATCTTTTAGATGCCATCAACAAATTGTCGATAGATAGATAAATAGATTAGTAATTAACAAGAAAATAAGATAATTTTGTCATATTTTACTATTTTTAGTCAAAAATATATTATATAAAGTGAAATTTCTCATCTTACGAAATAGATAAATAGATACATGTATATACCAAAAAATAGACGATAAAATTATCTATTAGATGCCATCAACAAATTGTTGATAGATATTTAAATAGATGAGTAATTAATGAAGAAATGGGACACTTTGGTAATATTTTACAATTTTTTGTAAAAAATATATTATATAAAGTGAAATTTCTCATCTTAGGAATAAGATAAATACATATATGTATAAACCAAACGATAGACAATAAAATTATCTATTAGATGCCATCAACAAATTGTCGATAAATAGATAAATAGACGAGTAATTAACAAGAAAATTAAGACACTTTGGTCATATTTTACTATTTTTAGTCAAAAATATATTATATAAAGTGAAATTTCAAATCTTAAGAAATAGATAAATTGATACATGTATATACGAAAAGATAGACAATAAAATTATCTATTAGATGCCATCAACAAATTGTCGATAAATAGATCAATAGACGAGTAATTAATAAGAAAATTAAGACACTTTTGTCATATTTTACTATTTTTAGTTAAAAATATATTATATAAAGTGAAATTCCTCATCTTAGGAAATAGATAAATAGATACATGTATATACCAAAAAATAGACAATAAAATTATCTATTATATGCTATCAACAAATTGTCGATAGATAGATAAATAGACGAGTAATTAACGAAAAAAGCGGGACACTTTGGTCATATTTTTTTATTTTTAGTAAAAAATATATTATATAAAGTGAAATTTCTCATCTTAGGAAATAGATAAATTGATACATGTATATACGAAAAGATAGACAATAAAATTATCTATTAGATGCCATTGACAAATTGTCGATAAATTGATAAATAAACGAGTAATTAACAAGAAAATTAAGACACTTTTGTCATATTTTACTATTTTTAGTCAAAAACATATTATATAAAGTGAAATTTTTCATATTAAAAAATAGATAAATAGATACATGTATATACCAAAAAATAGACGATAAAATTATCTATTAGATGCCATCAACAAATTGTTAATAGATAGATAAATAGACGAGTAATTAATGAAGAAATGGGACACTTTGGTAATATTTTACATTTTTTTGTAAAAAATATAATATATAAAGTGAAATTTCTCATCTTAGGAATAAGATAAATACATATATGTATAAACCAAACGATAGACAATAAAATTATCTATTAGATGTCATCAACAAATTGTCGATAAATAGATAAATAGACGAGTAATTAACAAGAAAATTAAGACACTTTTGTCATATTTTACTAGTTTTAGTTAGAAATATATTATATAAAGTGAAATTTCTCATCTTGGGAAATAGATAAATAGATACATGTATATACCAAAAGATAGACAATAAAATGATCTATTAGAAACCATAAACAAATTGTCGATACATAGATAAATAGATGAGTAATAAAAAAGAAAAAAAGATACTTTTGTCATATTTTACTATTTTTAGTCAAAAATATATTATATAAAGTGAATTTTGGAATCTTAGGAACTAGATAAATAGATACATGTATATACCAAAAGATAGACGATAAAATTATCTATTAGATGCCATCAACAAATTGTTGATAGATTGATAAATAGACGAGTAATTAACGAAAAAAGTGGGACATTTTGGTCATATTTTACAATTTTTTGTCAAAAATATAATATATGAAGTGAAATTTCTCATCTTAGGAAATAGATAAATAGATACATGAAAAAAATAAAAGATAGACAATAAAATTATCTATTAGATGCCATCAACAAATTGTCAATATATAGATAAATAGATGAGTAATAAATGAAACAATTAAGACAGTTTTGTCATATTTTACAATTTTTAGTTAAAAATATATTATAATAAGTGAAATTTCTCATATTAGGAAATAGATAAATATAATACATATATATACCAAAAGATAGACAATAAAATTATCTATTAGATGCCATCAACAAATTGTCGAGAGATAGATAAATAGACGAGTAATAAACGAAATAATTAAGACACATTGGTAATATTTTACTATTTTTAGTCAAAAATATAATATATAAAGTGACATTTCACATCTTAGGAAATAGATAAATCGATACATGTATAAACCAAAAGATCGATAATAAAATTATCTATTAGATGCCATCAACAAATTGTCGATAGATAAATAAATAGACGAATAATAAATGAATAAATTAAGACACTTTTGTCATATTTTACAATTTTTAGTCTAAAATATATTATATAAAGTGAAATTTCTCATCTTAGGAAATAGATAAATTGATACTTGTATATACGAAAAGATAGACAATAAAATTATCTATTAGATGCCATTGATAAATTGTCGATAAATTGATAAATAAACGAGTAATTAACAAGAAAATTAAGACACTTTTGTCATATTTTACTATTTTTAGTCAAAAACATATTATATAAAATGAAATTTCTCATCTTAAAAAATAGATAAATAGATACATGTATATACCAAAAAATAGACGATAAAATTATCTATTAGATGCCATCAACAAATTATTGATAGATAGATAAATAGACGAGTAATTAATGAAGAAATGGGACATTTTGGTCATATTTTAAAAAATTTAGTCAAAAATATACTATATGAAGTGAAATTTCTCATCTTAGGAATAAGATAAATACATATATGTATAAACCAAACGATAGACAATAAAATTATCTATAGATGCCATCAACAAATTGTCGATAAATAGATCAATAGACGAGTAATTAACAAGAAAATTAAGACACTTTTGTCATATTTTACTATTTTAGTTAAAAATATATTATATAAAGTGAAATTTCTCATCTTAGGAAATAGATAAATAGATACATGTATATTCCAAAAAATAGATAATAAAATTATCTATTAGATGCCATGAACAAATTGTCGATAGATAGATAAATAGACGAGTAATTAACAAAAAAAGCGGGACACTTTGGTCATATTTTTTAATTTTTAGTCAAAAATATATTATATAAAGTGAAATTTCTCATCTTAGGAAATAGATAAATAGATACATGTATATACCAAAAGATAGACAATAAAATTATCTATTAGATGCCATCAACAAATTGTCGATAGATAGATAAATAGACGAGTAATTAATGAAAAAATTGGGACACTTTGGTCATATTTTACAATTTTTAGTCAAAAATATATTATATAAAGTGAAATTTCTCATCTTAAGAAATAGATAAATTGATACATGTATATACGAAAAGATAGACAATAAAATTATCTTTTAGATGCCATCAACAAATTGTCGATAGATAGATAAATAGATGAGTAATTAACAAGAAAATAAGATACTTTTGTCATATTTTACTATTTTTAGTCAAAAATATATTATATAAAGTGAAATTTCTCATCTTAGGAAATAGATAAATAGATACATACTGTTAGGGGAGGAGGCTCGGTACAGTCTCAGTAGAGAGCTGAACGAACCAGTTTCGCTACCTGTGTTAGAGGAGTGACGTCAGCTTAGTGACGTGACTCAGGATATAAAAACCCGGTTAAGTGAGAATCTCGGGGTTAACAGAACAACTGTGATAGTGGAAGGAGGTGGACGGTGAAGTTCGGTAGTGTTGTGGGGTTTGATTAGAGTTCTAAGGTATTGTACTTATATTATTATTATTGTTATTATTGTATATGTAGGGTATTGTATTATATATGTAGATCATATTTCATCACTATTTTCCACAGTATATTAAGAGACATACGTGGTGAGCCGGTCGAGTATTGTTTACATAGAGTATCCTACCTTCCTCATGTTGCCTGGGGACATTTGTAGCACCTCACCACAAATCTGGTGAACCTTTAATTTAGAGTTTGTCCTAGTAATTATACTTTATTATTTTTATACCATGTCTATTATGATCCTTGGTGTCAATACATTATTTTGATGGTGTAAAGTTCGGGACACGTAACAGTTTGGCGACCTCGCCAGGATTTGTGAGTGTTGCTTAATAGCTACAAGTGATGCCTAGTAATCATCTATTTTTGTAAATCACAGTTTAACAATCGGGTGTTCATTATGGCAATTATTAACTGTGAAGATGTGGCTGCCTTCCTTGCATCTAAGCCGACGGTGAGTGAGGTTGACAGGCTTACTAAAGCTGAACTCAAAGAGGTGGCAAAGTACTTGGATTTAGAGTTTACTTCTGGTGAAAAAAAAATTGTACTTGTAAAGATGATCAAGCATGAAATGTTTGGTATACTGTATCATGACAATTATGAAGAGTGTCCTGGAGATGAGAGGGATGTGGAAGCAGATAGGCTTGTTGATCAGGAAATAGTACTACCACAGCCAGAGCGAGAGGGTGTAGGTGAGGATGTAACTCCAGTAATTCCTTCTAACTTTAGTGTGGCTGAATACTTAGAATTGGAGAAAATAAAACTGAATCAAACACAACTGCAATTAGATCATGAATACTGTATGGCTAAGCTGCAGCTAGATGTAAAGGCTTCCACCTCCCCTGGTCCTCAGCGTACATCCGCTTATCAGGCTAATATGTTGCCACCATTTGAGGAGGAACATGTAGGAAAGTTTTTCACATTGTTTGAGGAAATTGCTCATGGGATGAAATGGCCTATAAAAAAATGGACCTTCATGTTGCAACCGGTGTTAATTGGTCGAGCTCGAACTACGTATGTCTCTGTAACGTCAGATGTTCGTAAAGATTATCGATTGCTTAAGCAGGCAATTTTGGGTGCCTATCAGTTGAGACCGGAGGCATATCGCCAACGTTTCCGTAAGGTGCATAAAAGGAAGGATCAAACCCATGTTGAATTCGTAAGCCAAATGACTAACTCATTTGATCTATGGTTAAAAAGTAAAGGTGTTGAAACTTTTGATACTCTTCGGCAATTGGTATTGAGGGAGAACTTCCTGTGGAAAATAGATGAAAATGTGGCAAATTATGTAATGGAAAAAGAGATAGAGGATTTGTGTACTGCTGCCCAAAAGGCTGATGATTATGTGTTAAGTAACCCAGATTATCTTAAAAGAAGTGACAAACCCCACAACACATCCAGCTTTAAATGAAAATTTGGTAATGATGACATTAACCCCTAAAGGACCGGGGGTAGTGAAATTACTGTGCCTCCCAGGACCGGGGGTTGAGCGAAAAACACGTAAAATAGCCTGTTTTCGCATGCTCTGTACTCCTAACCTACAACTAACGAGTAAATTATTTTAGTACCATGAGAACGAGCAACTCTTCCTCTTTCTATTGGTACCAATGGAAAGTCTGTAAGTTTAATGGTTACAGAATTACGACGAGTTGAATGAGGTACTGTCGCCGTACGTTGAGCGCTAGTGTTTGGGTGGGTGCACTGACCGTGGCGAGGTAGTAGAAAATGGGGATAGGCGCTCGTCAGCTAAGTCACTCACCAACACACTCGGACATAACAAGATCAATAATTCCTCAATTTTACCCTAGAAAAGGCAGTGTGTACTCAGTCTGAGCATCCCATCCTACTATAAACCAGTGTAGCCAACGTCTGGAGTAAAAAAAAATGGGGAAAATTCCTTAACCTTGGGAAATTTTAGCAATCCGGCATATGCCGGGCCCGGTCCTTTACCTGCAACCCGTCATATGCCGGGCCCGGTCCTTTAGGGGTTAATATTACTGCCCCTCCTCCCTCTAGGTCTGCTAACCATGTTGGTAATTCTTATGCATCATCTAGGGGTAATGTTGTAAAGAGGAGCTGTACTCATTGTGGCAAAGTAGGACACTTGGCCAGTAATTGTTGGTCAAAAGGGAGAAATGAGTGGCCCAAGTCTGTTAGTATTGTCACTAACCAGGATCCCTTTGTAAACCCATATGCTATGGAGTCTTTGACCAAGACACGTGAGGGTGATGTGGGTGACTGCGTGGGGAGCTGCAGTAAGCAGGTGGCATGCCCCACTCTTAGTAACTGTACAAACCAGGCCATTTTAGAGCAATACCGTGCATTTCTGTCAGATGGCACAGTTGAGGTACAAGGTCAAACTTATCCTATAAAAATCTTAAGGGATACAGGAGTTTCACAATCATTATTGATTAATCCATCTAATGTACCTGTTATCTCTCTCACATATGTTTTATTACAGGGTGTTGCAGGAAATTGTATCTCAGTGCCTATCATTGATGTCACCCTAGACTGTAGCACTGCCAAGGGTATTGTACGTGTGGGAGTGGTGAAGGACCTGCCAGTGCCTGGAGTCAACTTTTTATTAGGAAATGATATTGCAGGAGGTAGGGTGACAGTCAATCCTATCTTATCCATGTGTCCAGTTAATGAACTATTAACCCGTGAGTATGAAGAAAAAATGTCTAATGTCTTCCCAGCATGCGCAGTGACCCGATCCATGACCCAGCTAACTAAACCTGACCATGTCACGTCTGTCCCTTGTATTGATGTTCCAAATGTCACTGAAAATGATCATAGTAGGGTGGAACGTGAAATGCCTGAGAGTCACCTTGAGACTGTCCATACAGGGGAGATGCCTTCCAGCCAGCTTGAATTCCCATCTCATATTTGTGATATCGAGGGGATTGTTGACCACCAGAAGGCTGATCCTGATTGTAGGAAACTTGCCAGTTTGGCTATGAGTGAGGTGGACGCAGCTAAAGAATTAGTGGAATGTTATTATTTTAAGAACCAGGTATTATGTAAACAGTGGAGACCACCTCAACTTCCCACCAATGATGGTATATATGATGTACATCAAGTGGTTGTCCCCAGAGTGTGTCGTTCAGAAATAATTAACATTGCCCATAATCTTCCGCTGGCTGGTCATCTTGGAATAAGAAAGACGGTAGAAAGAGTTAGAACTCATTTTTTCTGGCCTGGAATGGTCGCGGATATAACTAATTATTGCCGTACCTGTGATGTTTGTCAAAGGGTCATTCCTACCTTCTGACCATCATGGACATGGCCACACGGTACCCTGAAGCTATCCCTATCAGAGCTGCTACTGCCACTATCATTGTCAGAGAACTTCTACATTTTTTTACAAAGTTTGGTTTCCCGAGAGAAATTCAGTCCGATCAAGGTAGTTACTTTATGTCTAATGTTTTCAAGAACTCAATGAGGGAGTTAGGTATTGACCAGATAACCTCTAGTGCCTACCACTCCCAAAGTCAGGGAGCTCTTGAGCGATACCATCAGACACTCAAATGTATGTTACGAAAATTTTGTGAAGAAACAGGCAAAGAATGGGATAAAGGGATACCGTTTCTCCTGTTTGCTACAAGAGAGGATCCTACAGAATCATTAGGTTTCTCCCCTAATTCCCTAATTTTTGGCCATCAAATTAGAGGACCACTACAGTTCCTAAAGGAGAAGTGGATTGATGGTGAGTGCGAAATTGGCTTGCTGCAATATGTTATCAAGTTCAAAGAAAGACTGAGAGTTTCATGGGCATTTGCTAATGAACATCTGAAGAAGGCCCAAATCAGCATGAAAAACTGGTATGATAAAAAGGCTTTAATAAGAGGATTTCAGCCCAACGATGAAGTATTAGTGTTGCTACCTATGTCTGGACAACCCCTTGCAGCAAAATATTGTGGTCCCTACAAGGTTATGTCAAAAGTAAGTCAGACTGACTACATGGTTGCTACACCTGATAAACGAAAGTCACAACAACTGGTCCATATCAATATGCTCAAGCCTTATCGTAGAGCCCCTTCCCAAGTCCAGCCACATCCTCCTTTGGGTTGTAAAAGTGTGTGTGTCACTCTCATTAAAGAGATGGAGGAGCAGGGGGATTGTCCTTTGTCCCTAGGAAGTGTTTCATCTTGGGAGGAGAATGCTACCTTCTTGAAGGGTCTGCCTACCTTGTTTCCTCATCTCTCCTCATCCCAAGGAAAATAACTTATATTACTTCTTTCACAGTACCCAAGAGTGTTCAGGGATACACCAGGCTTGACCTCCCTAATTGAGCATGATGTCGACGTGGGTGATGCCGCGCCGGTGAAACTTCCGCCGTACAGAGTTGGCCCACAACGGAGAAGCATACTTCAAAGTGAAATTGACTACATGCTGCAACAACAGCTCATTGAGGAATGTGTGAGTGAGTGGTCAAGCCCGGTCACGGTCGTCCCTAAGCCTGGAGGGGCGCATCGCTTCTGCATCGACTACAGACGAGTGAATTCCCTCACAAAGGGTGATTCGTACCCACTGCCGCGGGTAGATGATTGTATTGATGAAGTGGGAAGTGCTAGACTTATCACGAAGCTGGATCTTATGAAAGGATATTGGCAGGTGCCTCTTACTCCCAGGGCTCAAAATATTTCTTGCTTTGTTGCTCTTAACCAAACCTATAAGTGTAGAGTCATGCCGTATGGGATGAAGAATGCCCCTGCCACCTTTCAAAGGCTAATGAATAAAGTAATTGAAGGTATTCCTGGGTGTGTGGTATACATCGATGATGTAGTTGTTTTTAGTCATTGTTGGGAAGATCCTGTTACCAGACTGAGGGAATTATTGTCAAGATTGTCTGATGCTAATCTAGTTGTTAATTTATCTAAGTGTGACTTTGTAAAGGCCCAGGTGCAATACGTCAGTTATGTAATTGGTCAAGGTCAAGTGGTGCCTCTTTCTGTGAAGGTTGAAGTCATAAATAACTTTCCCACCCCAAATAGTAAGAGAGAAATCCAGAGATATCTTGGTATGATTGGTTATTATCGTAGATTTATCCTTAACTTTTCCCAGATATGGCACCCTTGACTGATCAACTGAAGACTGTGAAGTTTGTATGGACACCTGAATGTCAACAGGCTGTCTGTATGACTAAACAGATTATATCAAAGTTCCCAGTACTCAGAGCTCCAGATTATGATAAACCATTTAAGATTGCTGTTGATGCTAGTAATATAGCTGCAGGTGCAGTATTACTACAGGAGTTTTCAGGAATAGATCATCCCATATGTTATTACAGTAAAAAGTTCAATTCTGCCCAGAAGAATTATTCCGTAATTGAAAAAGAACTCTTGTCCATAGTTTTGTCCCTACAACACTTTGCTGTTTACCTTCAATCTGCTTGTACGGCGATAACAATTTTCACTGATTACCACCCTTTAAAATTCTTGAACAAGTTTAAATACAAAAATCAGCGTCTTACAAGGTGGAGTCTCTTCCTGCAGGAATATAATTTGGAGATTAGCCACATCAAAGGACGAAATAATGTAATAGCTGATTGTTTGTCAAGGATATGAGACGCTTGAATACTCACAGTCGCATTCCTTTCTAGCGATGGAGGTATTAGGGGAGGAGGCTCGGTACAGTCTCAGTAGAGAGCTGAACGAACCAGTTTCGCTACCTGTGTTAGAGGAGTGATGTCAGATTAGTGACGTGACTCAGGATATAAAAACCCGGTTAAGTGAGAATCTCGGTCTTCGTTAAGAAAGCTAGGGTGCCGAGTCATCCTCCCGGTAATGCCTTGCTGTGGCAACCGCACCCGGGGGGCCATGGCGTTAGGCCCCTGGCAGAGGGACCGAGTCATCCGTCCGGGATCCCCTGCGCCCCAGGGGTACTGGCGTTAGGCTAAGGGACACCAGGCCCGCTGTTTGTATTCCCGGGGAGCCGAGTCATCCTCCCGGTGGTGCCTTTTTGTGCCTGCAGCCGGGGGGCCATGGCGATAGGCCCCTGGAAGGGCCAAGTTATCCGCCTAGGGGACGCACGGCCCC
>JAWZYT010004163.1:845000-982500 GCA_034508575.1 Petrolisthes manimaculis
TATTGTTTATGGTTTTTCTACCTTCATTACCCACTAATTTAGACCATTCTAAGACTATTTCCTTCTGGAGCATTTGTGGAATATCCAAGATATATGGGGCACTTTGATATTAGCCTGACCTAACCTAACCTAGACCGCATCAGACTACCGGGACCTAACCTGGGCAGCTACCGAGAAAAAATCATGATAAAGTACGATAAACCATGTAATAAGGTACATTTATAAAAGTACTGAGTTCAGTAACTAACTTATATTGTATATTTTAGTATCATTAGCTACTATTTTGGACAATTCTAAGACAATTTTCATTCATGGTGTTTCTCTTTTTACATACTTAATTTGGAAATCAGTCTGACCTAACCTAGACCACAACAGACTGCCAGGACTTAACCTGGGCAAACTACTGGGATATAACCAGTGTAAACTATCATAAAGTTTTCAGGGCAAATTCCCGGGACTTAGACGGACATAGCACGGCCCTAGCCAAGAACGCAGGGGCCGGATTCTCAAAGAAATTTACGACGTCGTATCTCATTTGGGATGTCGTAACTTCCCCAGGCGAGTTAGGTCCACATACTCAAAACATTAAGACCATATACTCAAAATAATTTCGGCACTGTGGGCAGCCATCTTGTGAAGTCTTAAGACACGTAGATTTATGATCCGCGCGACCCTGTCACAAGGGAGTTAAGACCCGAAACACATAGAAAACGTATATATTTTTGTCAATCCTCCCGTGGTTCTCCCCGAGTCCCCGTTGCTGTGTTGGCAAAACACCATCACCCACGTCAGTGACATCACGTGTTGTTGTTGTAAGAGAGGTTAGAGAGCTGTGAATGTGATGGAACTGTGGTTTGCGTACGAGAATAGGCGTCGCCTACAGAGGGAAAGAGTGTATAGGGATCCATTGGACCCTCTACATGTTAGTGAAGAACACTTACTTCGCTATTATAGATTTCCTCATCAAGAAATCTTAATTAAACTTGTGCCAGGAACTTGCCAATTGACCCATATGTTCGTCGACAAAAGAGGAGATCTCATGGTATACCAACACACACCCAAGTGTTAGTAACTCTACGAGTATTAGCTAACTAGTGGAACCTTTCAAAGTGTGATTGGAGATTCTGCTGGAGTGACTCAAGCAAGTGTGAGTAGAGTGGTGAAATCTGCTGTAGTACATTTGTTGGCTGAGAAGGCAAGAGTAGAAATACAGATACCCTCAGGTATTGTGGAAATTGGCAGAGCCTGCAGAGGATTCCATGCAGTGAATGGTTTTCCCTGAGTGATTGGAGCCATTGATGGTACTCATATACCTATCAAGGCTACAAATATAAATTCACAAGTATATATTAATAGGAAAGGCTATCACTCCCTGAATGTGCAGTGTGTTTGCACCAGTGAGAAAATAATTTAGCATTATAGTATGAGATACCCTGGCAGTACTTACGACTCCTTCATCTGGAATAACAGTCGTCTTCAGGCTCGATATTGTAGATAATTTCTTTACATGAAATAAACTTGGTAAATTTAAATAAATACATTGTTGTTAATTACTGCATCTCCTACTTATCCCAATATCACTCAAAACTACATTTTAACAGTAATAAAGACTTTGTGAAAATATAATTCTACAGATTACATTCAATTGTTTATTGTTCAAAAGCAGCACACTATAAAATCAAATACAGTACAGTTTTAAAATACTATCACAGCATGACACACCTAAAATATAATCACATTTGAAAACAAAATTAAAGTTAGTGAGAGTTCTGTTAGCATAATCACTGTACAATGTACAGCTGTACAGCTACAATAACACTCGATAACATCTTACCAGTAATAAAGACATTGTGAAAATATAATTCTGTATTACATTCAACTGCTTATTGTACAGAAGCAGCACACTGTTAAATAACCTAATTAGTTTGTCACAGTATCACATTGTTTGGCTAACTCTGTAAGTTCCTCAAGTGCAGAGGCAATTCTTGGGAGGCTGCCTCTCAACACTTGCAGAATTTCTCCCTGTACTGCCAGCATCTGGTCACTGATACAGGGCTGTGGACTGGCACGGCTGCTGTGAACACGGCTACTGGTGTCATGACTCTCAGATCTACTTGCCCTCATACTTGATGCTGGAGGTGGTGATCTAGAGTAGGCATGGTCAAAAGTCACTGTCTGGGGAATGGTAATGTTTTCTGATGGTTCGTGACTTTGAATATTTTCTAACAGGCCTGAACTCTCAAAGTCAATATGTTCTACAGACATTGTAGAGTGGTGTGTTGGGTCATCTACTCCTGCCACCAAAATCTGTAACAATAAGAAGTGCTGTGTTTATGTAATATGGTTACAATGAAAAAGGAACTGTGATGCATAGTGGGAGCAATAAACATGGGGCCGCCTTTTTCCTTTAAGTTTCTTTTTGCTTAGTACTTCTTCCTCAAAGTTTCCTGTCTGCATTGCAGTTTCTTTGGTAAAACTGTACATACATTTCACTGTCACCCAACATATATAAATATAATCACACTTGGCCTAACATCTGCTGAAATAAGATTTGAGAACCACTGGTGAACAACATCTTCAATACAGTACAGTATGTATTGCATCTCGTCAACCTACTGAAGATTATATAATGAACATCAGCTAAGCTCAGTAACATCTTCATGACCAATTATGCATCTACTTACTGGGTAGTGGTGCATGCTCATCATGTGTCCTTGTCAACGGTATGGGTCTGGCAACACTACCAGCAGAGGTCGATGGCAGAGGCTCATCTGTAACAATAATGTGTGCAGTGTTACACAACAGTATATCCAGTACTAATGCAACATGTTTACTCTGAGCTTTTGTAGTAACAGACAACACATAATAACCACAATACTGTATGCATGAAAGACACAAATACAGTACAGAATTGGGGCCTTGCATTCCCCTGCACTCTATAAGTTATTTTAGACCTTAAATCTACAGGCCTAACAATACAAAGTCACTGAGAAAGGCATGACAATCCCCTACACAGTTCTTCCATTATCTTTTGTGAGAACATTGTCTCAATGTGCACTCCGTAAAAATTAGTCAAATTTACCAGCAATGACGTCCTCGCTTTCGAAAGGGCCAGAGTGCCCCTCAATAGCCTCTGTCTCGTTGAGAGCAAGTAGTGCCTCCTCTGTAGGCTTCCAGTCCTTTGTGTCAGGTATTCCACCACCTGTAAAAGCCATTAAATTACAGTCATAGCTAAGATGAACAGTAGTATCATTGCAGCATTGCTTTAAGTAGTCAAACTCTAGTACAGTATACTGTATTGGGCTTCTTGAATGCTTAATTTCTTTCTGTATTGTGAAGTATAATTCTGCCAATCTTTCTCAATACATTACATTAGTTGATGGAATTCCTAAAACTATCCTACATCATACAGTATTTAATGATCACTTAGAATAGCATACATATTGTACCCCAACATTTCTTTAATTACATACCTAACCTAACCTAATGTATTTAGGATGAGTTAACAAATATTTTGATGCACACTTAAATGTATAATGCAAGAACAACAACAAATATTTAAGCTAATGCAGTTCTCTAATATGTTTTTCCCTAAGTCAAATTTTGGTAATTAACCTGATCTAACCAAACCTCAGCAGACTACAGCAGGGACTTAATTGTGGCAACCCGTTATATAGGCCTACTAGTAACAATGGAAGAAACAATTTACTGCACAATGGCAATATAGTACATAAATATCATAGAAAAACTAATATTTAATGGTTATTATGAACGTCAATAGTCAATGATGTTACTAAGAACTTACCTGTCACTCTCATTTCACTCCTTTCCTTGGTTAGTGCGACGTTACTACTGCTGCTGACAGTCTCTCTGTAGGCGATAAGAGAGATATAATACTGTTGTCACTGCATCACACACTTCTCACGTCCCAGCATCACTTTATGTTTACACAACACAGCTGATGGGGTCCATATTGGCACTGTGGCATTCCTTGCTTTTCATTTTGCTGGATCCACGTGAAAGACGCCACCTGATTGGCTGAAGATTTTCCGATGTCCTAGAGGAAAAGTCAGTCGCAAGTAGTTAGGAACCGATTAGGACGTCCGAAATTTGTTTTGAGTATCTTGTCTTACGACACGAAATACGACATCCTAAATTGTTCCTAATATCCGACGTCGTAAGTGAGATACGACGTCCCAAATGAGATACGATGTCGTAAGTTACGACCCGTTTTGAGTATCCGGCCCCTAATAATAAAGATAACAATATACTCATCTCAACTCCTCTATTTCATCTTTCATAGTCTTAGATGACGTGCTCACTCTACAATATTTGTATTATCATGAGAAAAGCAGTATATCTTACCTATTAACTGAAAATATGACTCTGAAAACTGGCGGATGGCAATCAGTCAATGACAAGCAAAAGCTCCTTCCCGAGATTACCCCAATTCATGGAGGAATTCGTAAGTGTTATAAATAACTCACACATATTCCCCAAAACAAAAGTAACGACTTTACACCTTCTCGAATATTATCTGATGTTGTTTTCAGTTCATATCTATTTTCTCACAGTAGTTTTGGATAAGTTTGAAAATAATTGTGGAAGGTCAGCGGGAAGACACGGGTATACCCTAGCCTTCACTTCGACCAACCTATAGACCTTTGTTCCAATAACGGCTCTGACTATTGATACCCTAATACTTTCCCCCGTACCATCAACCCTCGACCCTCCTGACTCTTAGTACGGGCCAATGTTTCTTATACTGTTCATTTCCCTAACTTTTATTATGTTGAATTGTCTCTTTGTCACTTTATGGATGTTAGTTGTATCTATCTGCATGTGAAGAGGGCGTTCGTGAGGGTAAACAGTTGGTGGAAGAACTGCTCATAATTACGCTGAATCCAGACCCCAGAGAAGTGTTATAGAAGCATTGCTGGTATAGAAAGGTGTGTAAGAGTTGTTAGAACCTACTTAAACAAGAACCTGTGATGCTAACATCTTGGACTTAGTCAAAACTAACCCCTAAATATCAGAGGTTCTTGGCTAATACCCCCTCACGTCCTGTGAACGAGTTATGCGCATGCGCAGTAAGCCCTGGTAACGCGTCCATAGCAACCACACCTGAGCAGTAAACCCAAGAGAATGGCTGATTCGAATGACTTGAAAAATGCTGATACGGTCCGCTCATTTACACCAAATGATGTAGATAGATTAAAGAATGCCCAGTTGAAGCAGGCGTTGGCTACACTCATAAACGAGCCAAAAGAGACCGAGCCATCGAATACAGTACTATTCGCAGAGCTGCAGAGCATGAAACAGTCACTGAGAGAGCTGACCGCCACCAAACAGCAGGTGGCTACTTTATCAGAGAGAATGGACGATGCATACAAAATCATGCACCAACAGCAGCTGTTTCTGGAGGCTTTGGATAATAAAGATCGGAGGTTGAACCTTATCTTGACAGGAGTATCCGAATCAGCTGACGAGCTTGGCAACACAGAAGAGGAAAAGATTAACAAGGTGATGGAGGCAACAGCGTGCGACGCGGCAGAGGAGCGAGGCAGATGGGTGACACGACGGCTTGGAAGACCAAACGAGAGGAACATGAGACCTATTCACATTACTGTGAACGATCAAATTCAGCGAGACAGTATTGTACGAGCAGGGAAAAACTTGAAGAATGCGAACCAAGCACTGTCAAGAGTATACATAAAAAAAGACGTACATCCCGCTGTCAGGAGAGAGAATACACGCCTAAGGAAGAGAGAAAGAGAAGAAAAAGAAAAACCAGAAAATGTTGGAGTAGATAATAATAATAATTATAGAGTATGACTGGAAAAATCGTGTACTGTTGCGAAATGGAGCAGTGATTGACAGGTTTATGCCTCATTTTTTCTATGTCCTTGCTCCCCCTGTGATTTAAAGCTATGTTCGTGGAACATTTCAGGCCTGAAAGATAAACTTCAAGACCATAATATACTTATGTTTATTCTTAAATTTGATATTGTCTGGATTCTAGAATCCAAAATGTACTTTAACCTGAGCGTTTCAGGATTTGACATATATAGGAATGTATCAAGAGAAGGCCAACACAGAGGCGGAGTGGTGATGCTTGTGAAGAGTAAATTAATGAACAGTGTGATACAGGTGGACACAGAAGAAGAAGGTCAGATTTGGGTGGTGTTATCGTGTTTGCCGACGCTAAAATTAGGCGGAATATATATACCCCCAAATGACTCGCCCTATTACAGTCCAGCACAATATGGTGCTCTCGCTAAACACACGACTGATCGAGATAAAGTCATCGTCCTGGGTGACTTCAACGCACGCGTGGCAACACCACTACTAGCAGACAGAGATGGCAACTACTACCAATACCAAGGCGTACAGGATAATGTTGTCAACGAACACGGCAGGACATTATTAAACATCTGTAACAATAACGGACTGACCGTGGCAAACCACCTTTATCACAACGGGAACTTATTAGGAGGCGACTTATCATTCAGAAGACGTGAACACTGGATATCTGAGATCGACTTATGCATTATAAAGAATGAATGTGCTGACATGATTACAAACCTCAACGTGGATCAAACTATTCCAAGATCTTACCACGCCCCTCTTTGTATCACCGTGGCCATCGCTGAAAGACAGGTTGTGTCTCCTGCTGAGCTGCTGCACAGGGCATCAGCACTGGGGGAACCACAGTATGTAGAAAATATACAACCTTCACTACCCAAGAGCATGCAGTATAAGACTGTGGACCCAGACGTGCTGACAACAGAACTACAAGAGACACCAACTCCGATACTGGCAGAAAACAGCGAAGTATGTGATGTGGAGGCAGCGGTAACTGAGGGTTACCGCATCATCAGGGCAGCGGCGGCGGCTGCTGCTGCTGCCGCTGTTCATACTACCAGAGTAACCAACCGACAACAAGTTACTGCGAACAACGCTTGGGAGTCGCTGGAACCGAGGTGGAGGAGAATATTGGAAACCAACGACACGAAAATGATATGGAAATTTATCAATTGGAAAGGCAATGTGGATCAAAATATGGATGACAGACCCAACGAAGCTCAATTCAAGGAACATCTTGAAAATTTGTTAAATCCCGAACACGCAAATACAACTACCAGTTGTGATGTTAGTGCAGCACCTTATATACCAATACTAGATGACCTTTTCACATGTGAGGAACTGAGTCAGGTAAATTGTAATATGAATGTGAACAGGAGTTACTGTGGAATATGTCTTGGTATATTCAGAATGTTGCCAATATTCAATACTTATTCATACTTACCAAAGCGTTGTACCCCCAAGCATGGTGTTACAGTAAGCTCACAGTACTGTTTAAGTCAGGTAATAAGATGATATGTGGGAATTATAGGGGAATAAGTATAATGGACACATTAGCTAAGGTTTTTGATACACTGATATTGAACAGACTCAAACTTTGGTTTAACATCGATAAATGTCAAGCAGGCGCTCAAAAAGGCAGAGGGTGTTTGGAACACGTGGTATCCTTAAGATTACTTTGTGATTATGCTAAGTATAAAAAAAGGAAATTGTATGTACTTTTCATCGATTTTAGTAAAGCTTATGATAGACTTCCTAGAGATAAATTAATTGAGAGATTAAAAAAAATAGGATGTGGGAAAGTGATGTTACATGTCATAAAAGCAATGTACACTTGTACTAAAAACATGTTAAAATCTGCAATAATAGATGCTACTGTGGGTGTCCGCCAAGGGGCTCCAACAAGTGGCTTATTATTTGTAATATATATAGATAAAATGGTACAAATGTTAAAAAGAACTATAGACAGAGATGGTTTCCTGGGTAGCTTACATGTTTTATTACTAATGGATGATGCTGTAGTACTTGCCACCTCCAGAGAAATGTGTTTGAAAAAACTAGCTACTGTTTCGGAATTTTGTAAAGAAAGTGGAATGATAATCAATGAGAAGAAAACCAAGTTCTTTGTAATCAACGGTGACGAATATGATAGACAGAGTTTGAACAGTGGTGGGGTACAGGTACAGTACTACAACCAGTATCTATACCTGGGTGCATGGTTCACTGACGTGGTTCACACTAACACTGTCACAGCACTGCACAACACAGCGAGTGAGGCCATAGTGAATAAGTTTGCCATATTTTGTGCCAGTAACACTCTAATGCCTTTTATCTATAAAAAGAAAGTGTTTGATGCTGCAGTAACAAGTGCCTTATTGTATAGTTGTGAATCGTGGCTCAGCAATAACTTAAATATATATATATATATATATATATATATATATATATATATATATATATATATATATATATATATATATATATATATATATATATATATATATATATATATATATATATATATATATATATATATATATATATATATATATATATATATATATATTCCTTTATGAGTTACTTACACTGTAATAGGTACAATTAGGTGAATACTTTTTCATGGATTAACTCTATGAATGTTCTTTCATTCATGGTATGTTGTAAGGAAGCAATGGAATACTTTAGTAATTGAACTAGCATTAAGGGTATAGTATTCTTTTAATAAATTTGAGTTTCTTGTTTCATCCAAAATATACCGGGAAACAGAACTAAGTTAACTTAATAATGGTGTCCTGTTGCTTGGAATAGTTTGGAGAAATAATTACTTCAGATTTACCAAAACTGTATAGTCGCGTGCACCAATCGGTATCCCCCTTTATTGGCTGAATGTATGGTGAGAGGAAAGCAGGGAATCGAACACATTATTGCAGATTACCTCCTTCTAGTGTGTTTTGGATGGTATTGGTAATTCAAGTGAATGTTTAATCACAGATATAAACATTGATAGTCAGTATTATCACGCCTAACGGCAACTTTCATACCGGGGCAGGTTGGGATAGTTGCCAGTTAGGCGTGATATCACTGACTATTGATGTTGAACTACCACTGACTATTTATGTTGAACTACCAATACTGTCCATAACACACCAGAAGGAGATAAAATCCAATAATGTGTTCGATTCCCTGCTCTTCTCTGACCATGGGCTTCAGAAAAGAGGGGGGATACCGATTGGTGCACGCTACTGTACATTGCCTTAAAGTTAATGTTGAATGGAAGTGTGAAATATTGGAAGACTGAGACACCCCACACATGGGAGCTGTACTCCTTACCGGGGCTGATGAAACCCCTGTATAAATAACACAACTGTGTGGGGGTGAAGTGTTCACTGAATCTCCATAGCACCTACACCTTTTCTGAGACAATTTTAGCAAGAAAGGTAATATGAAGAGAGAGAGACATCAGAAATATGGAGCGAAGAGGAGAAATTATGGTTTGTCTCATTGAAGATGAGGGGACAGTCATTTGGAAGGTTCACTCGAGTTAAAAGATAAAGAAACAGTGTAACTCTTTTTGGATGCATTGAAAGCCACAAGATTTTCTCTGCCCAAATCAGAGATGAAGGAAAGGTCACAATTCAAGTATCCTCCAGCTGTGAGAGTAAATGTAGTTTCACATTACCATAATAATGAAAACGTGGCCATAATATGTTACTTCTTATCTATAGGATGTGGTCCGCAATTCTATACTTACCTTACATCACTTGATGGAACCACAGATATTCTTCCAGCACAAATTAACATCCTAGCCATTCTTTACTTACCTTACACCTCTTGATGGTACCACAGATAAACCTCCAACACACTTTAACATCCCAGCAGTTTTGCCGAGTGTGTTGACGCAATGTGAAGCGTCCATTTGCACCAATGGGTTCCACCACCACAGTCTCACTGTGGGCTATGGCATCCTGCAAGAAATCTGACAACTCTTGGGTGTCACTGGTGTGTATCTCCTCATTTTCTCCATCTTGACGTTGTTCAAGGTGAATCACCGAGTCGAAGGGTGAGGCCATGACGGCCAACACGCCAACACAACTCAAGAGGACAATGATCTTCATCTTGACTGAATCCACAGGTAGTCTGCTGCTACTGTTCTGATCCAGCCAGTTTATATACACGAGAATCACATTAACGATATACGCTCCGCCCACCAACATGACGTCATGGGAGATGGGGTGTACCAGTTGGGGTACTGGAGATTCACTTCACCTTGCCTCACCCGAATACCTTCGTTAATTTTAAATAGATGGGAATAAAGACGAGCAGAGAAATAGTAAACTTCCTTGTCTCAATATGTACAGTTGCCAAAAAAATCTTGATAGAAGTTTAACCATAGTAATATCCACAACTATTTGTAGGGACTATAAGCATGTATAACAGAAGGAAATATACATATCCTTCTGTAATACATACTTATAATCCCTACAAACAACTATGGACATTAATATATTTAATGTTGTATCAATAGTTTGTTGCAATAACTTTTTTGGCAACTGTACATATCTAAATATTTTTCCACCTACAGTCCTACATCATTATATCCTAGCCTGTCAGCCCTTATCGTGTAGTACTTCCAGAAGAATTAATAACCTTTCCATACAGCCTATGTATGAATTATTCCTGTGGCTATCCGTAAATCTCCTTGCACATTATGGTCTATTCACTTACTAGTATCCCAGTGTGTGCTCAGGTCGGGGTTTTCTTTGTTTTTGTATACCATCCAGCTTCCCGTACTGTTGTTGTTGTTGTCTAGTAGGAGTCTGGTCATCAGCCTCATTCCTGTGTATATATACACTTGGTGATGTAGTATGTCTTTCTCTATGCTTAGATATATTTCTTTTTTGGTGGCATTTTGTGAGCACCTTAAGGGGTGCTCACACAACACCACCCAAAAAAGACAAATTGAAAAAGTCCAGAAACGAGCATGTAGAGTTATTATGGGAGACAACTACTTCTCATATGTTCATGCTCTTACTACCCTCAACCTCACCTCAGTCTCTCAACGTCACCTCCAAGACCTACACAAATTTGGTGATAATCTCATCAAACATCCGCGGCACAGATCCCTTCTTCCACCATCCCTGCCTCCACCACGCCGAGCTTCACGTCACCACAACAAAATTAAACCCATCAGATGCCGTACTGATCGCTACAAGAACAGCGCAATCCCCACTATCGTCAAACACCTTAATAGTTAATTCTTTAGTTAAAACTATATCAAACACACACACACACACACACACACATAGTCAACACAATAAATAACTCCTAAGAATAACACACACACACACACACACACACAGGCCTACACTGCACCTCAATATTAATCCCCCCTTTAATCCTAATCCTGACCTGACACCACTACCCTCCCAGGACATGCACACATGTACAGTACTATTGTATTTATATATTTCTGTGTTTTTCTCTGTTCTGCAATCAATTTATTATTCATTTCTAATATTTGTACTTGTATTCATTCATTCATCCTCATTTAATTTTAATTTTAAATGTATTATGTATATTTTCAGCCCATCAGCTGCCATTTACTAATAAACCGTATATTATTATTATTATTATTATTATTATACACACACACACACGCGTACAGACACACACATGTACACACATACACACACACACACACACACACACATACACACACACATACTGTTGGATCTGTTGGATGTAGTTTAGGGCAGATTATTCTGGCCATGGCCACGCTGATGCGCCGCCACTAGAAGATGCCGTCTGCCCGTTGTAGTGCCAGCTGGTCAGTAATACTATTACTGGTGGCACGAATAGGGTAGTGGGGCAGCTTGAGTTGGTCAGGTATTGTCCAGAGAAACTTGTCCAGTTTATTCTTGAACTGTTCTGAACTGATGTTGGAGTCACGCAGGTGTCTTGGTAAGGCATTGCAGAGCAGAGGTCCTCTTGTTGCAAATGTATTCTCCTTTAGTGTTTTTATACTGGAGGCCACCGCTCTGGGGTGTGTTCTTTCCACACGGCAAAGTCGTCCCAGTCGTTGATGGGTAGTCGTGCGTATATTGATGTTATTTGTATTACAGCCAGTGATGATTTTATATATGTATATGATGGCATACCTTTCTCTGCGCCTTTCCAGAGAGAACAGTTCAAGTGTTTGCAGTCTTCTCCAGTAATCTAGGTGTTTGACAACAGTAATTTTACTAGTAAATGATCGTTGAACTGCCTCGAGTGATTGCTTCTCTCCCACTTTCCATGGAGACCAAAGTTGGCAACAATACTCCAATAGTGGAAGTACGAGGGACTTGTAGAGCGTCAGCATGGGAATAGCGTCTCGTGTTCTAAAAGTGCGCAGGATCCAACCAGCCTGGCTCCTTGCTTTTTTTTGTCGCGTTCGCTATGTGTGTTGTAAAGGTTCCATCACAGGTGAGGGTAACACCAAGGTCTCTTACACATTCTTTGGTGTCTATAGTTGTACCATCTTGTGCTATATACACATGTGTAGCATTGTTCGCTCCTTTGGTGTACATCATATGTTCAAATTTGTTGTTGTTAAATGACATGTTATTTTCATTTGCCCATTGATATAATGTTGAAAGATCTGCCTGTAGCTGTGTGGCATCAGTTTCAGACGATATCTCCTTCATTACTCGAGTGTCGTCTGCGAAGGACGCAACAGACGAATGTTTGACGTGTTCATTGATGTCTGATATATGTATAAGGAAAAGTAGGGGTCCAAGGACTGATCCTTGTGGTACTCCACTGGTGACCACGGATGTCTGGGTAACAATACCACCAACAGACACTGACTGTTCCAGGTCGGTAAGGAAGCTGTGTAGCCAAACCCCAATTTTCCCTGATATGCCCATGTCTTTCACCTTGTGGAGGAGGATTCCATGATCTACTTTGTCATATGCTTTAGCAAAGTCTAGATAAATGACATCTATGTTTCTATTATGTTCTAGTGCTGTTAGAACCTTTTCATGGTGGGCAAGTAGTTGTGCAAGGCATGAGCGGCCTGCTCGGAAGCCATATTGGTCTTGGTTTAATTTATCGTTTTCCTCGAGGTATGATGAAATATATTTCACTATTATCTTCTCGAGAACCTTTATGATGTGTGAGGTCAGTGCAATAGGTCTATAATTTCTTGCCTCTGGTCTCGAACCCCCTTTATATACAGGAGTTATCTTTGCTCTTTTTAGTTGTGTTGGGATGAGACCTGAGTCCAGAGAATTTCTGTATAGTATGCTCAAGGGAATGCTCAGCTCCTTGCCACACTTTTTAAGGAGAAGTGCCGGGAACTGATCTGGGCCGGCTGATGCGTTGTTTCCAATTCGGTGTAGGTTCAGTCTCTTGGGTAAAAAAGTCGTTGGGTGAGAGGATAATCTTTTCGTCACATGGGGTACTAAACACTTCCTCATATTGCAGCCTTAGTATCTCTGCAATCTCCTCTGGTTCCTTGGTGAGGTGACCCTGCACATCTTTCAGTGGTCCAACACCAGCTCTCACTTTGGATTTCGTGCCCGCATATTTATAAAAATATTTGGGGTTTGTTTTTATGCATGACACAGCTTTTGATTCTCTTCTTTCAGCCTCTGTTTCAACTGAAATTTTAAGTTTTCCTTCAATAGAGGCAATGTTGTGTTCAATCTTACGTTTATTTGATATGTCGGTAGTGTGCTTCATTCTTTTACGTAGCTTGGTTCGCTTCCGCATCAATGTCTTGCGATCTCGTTGTATACATTGTTTGTTTACTGTGCGTCTTGTGGGCACATGTTTCCTTGAGATCTGCAGCCATGTTGATAATATTTGCTTATACTGTGACTCGGGATCAAAATCCTGCATGAGTTGATACCAGTCCACTTCACTAAGGTCACTTTTAAGGTTTACCCAGGACACAGACTCACTGAAAAAGTTAAGTTGGTTGAAATTGAGCGCTATTTGCGGTGCTGGGCTGACCTTGTTTTGGTGTTCATCTCTGGTTAGATTTGTTGCTATATTAACAATATATTTCTACAGTGTAGTCGTGGATGAGTTGGTCGTCGTTGGTCATAACAATGTCCAGTATATTTTTACCTCTTGTAGGAGTATTTATATGTTGATTCATGCAAAAATCTGAGGCAAGGTTTAACAACGCTTCTGCTTGAGCTCGCATGTCTGCTGCTCCTCCATAGACCCTCTCTGATTCCCAGTTAATGAGAGGAAAATTTAGGTCTCCTGTAAGCATAATGGTTGGCATAGGTGGTGGAAAATTCTGTAGTATAGTTTGAATTTTGTTGAGTGGTTCAAGGAATTTTGTAGATGGACATGCTGGTGGTTGATAAATATTTATGAAGATCATATTTACATCTTTTATGTATAATACCTGAGCCTCATTATATGAGTTAGACTGGGAAAATAAAGTCTCAGTAGAAGTTGCTAACTTGTTGTGTATGTATGTGATAACACCACCTTTTTTTCTTTGATCAGATCTGTCAGTTCTAAACGGTGTATAATTATCTATTTTTATTTCAGCTTCCTTTATATTGTCTGAGAGATGTGACTCGGTTAATGCTATTATGAGGGCCCTTTCTTCTTGTGCTAGTTCAGAAAGCAACTGTATTTTTGCTTTAAATTTATATGGTAAAAGGCCCTCGATATTGAGCATGATTACTTTATGTAGGGGGTTTGTGTAGGGCCCAGTTGTTGTGGGTATTGTTGTTGGGGCCCTTGTGTTGGGGGGAAACTCCCCTGCCATGGTACTAGCTTTAGTGCATGTATTATTTGTTGCTGTACCTGCTGCATTTGTTGTATCTGTTGTACTAAAAAAAATACCGAATCAGTTTGTTGGCCTTGGGCCTGGTGTGGCTGGGGGGTTGCTTCCTCCCTAGTTGTGTAGATAGGTGGATGAGTAAACAGGCTGGCAGTCGTTGGACGGCGTGTTAGAGTCGCTTGTTTGGGTTGTTGTTGTTGTTGTTGTTGCTGTTGTTGTTGTTGTTGTTGTTTTAGTTCCGTGGATGGGTAACGGCGAGTCCCCTTCAAATGAAGTCTTTTACACTCTAGTTAGAGACACTCACGTCTGCCCTTTTTGCATCCTTTCACTGGGTCCAGACCGTTTGTTTTGTACCTGATGCACAATTTTGGATGTGCGTATGGACAGTCACGACCCGTTAGGCCAAACTTGCAGCAATGTCGCTTATAATGGCTGCACACAATAATCGACTGACGATCACTGTTATTTTTCATAACTGGCTTGCCTTCCTGTCCATCAAAACACTGTTCCGGATCAGGATCTGAGTCGAGATCCGGCTCCAGGGGTTCATTAGGCTCACTGTTTACATTTTCTAGGTCATCATTGCCTTCCATATTTTCATGTTCTGTCTGCAACATATTTAGTTTTTTGTCCTTTACATTGTCTAGTAGGGTAAGTACCAATGCAAACACTCCATCTTGATTTCCAGGATGTTCCCTTACACAAACTTCACATGTGTATTGGCTTCTGGTATTGAAAAAGTTCACAATGGCGTACACTGGGAGCTTTGAACAGTCTGTATGTATGAAATGCTTGCACTTAGAACATTTAAGACACTCTAGTATGCATCGTTCCTTGCATACCGAACAGTAAGTGTCTGGAGGTGGTAAATTGTTATCCATAATGGCAGTCACAGACACTATCACCTCTCACACAGAGAACTCACTCCACACGTCCTCACTCGGTCACGGTCGGTGGGACACACACACACACGTATACACACGTACACACACACACACATACACACACACACAAACATACATACACACACAAACACACACAAACATACATACACACATACACATACACACACACACACATACACACACACGCACGTACACACACACACGTATACACACACACGCGTACACACACACACACGTACACACACACGTACACACATACACGTACACACACACACACACGTACACACACACGTACACACACACACACACTTACACACGCACACACACATACACACGCACACACACGTACACACACACGCACACACACATACACACACACACACACACACACACACACACACACACACACACACATACATACACACACACACACACTAACACACACGTACACACATACACGTACACACACACACACTCACACACACGTACACACACGCACATACACACACACGTACACATACACACATACACAAACACATACACATGTACACACACATGTACACACACACATACACATATGTACACACACATATACACACGTATATATAGTGTTATTTTCTGAGGTTGATATTTCTATGTGCGTATGAGGTTGTGTGTGTGTACGTATGGAGTGTATTTATTATTGGCAACACTGCTTTTATTATTGGCAACAATTTTTTTATTATTGCTAATACTTTTATAATTGGCAATACAGCTTTTAATATTGGCAACACTGTTTTTATTATTAACAACATTTTTTTCATATTTTACTATTTTTAGTCAAAAAGATAGACGATAAAATTATCTATTAGATGCCATCAACAAATTGTCGATAGATAGATAAATAGACGAGTAATAAATGAAACAATTAAGACATTTTTGTCATATTTTACAATTTTTAGTCAAAAATATATTATATAAAGTGAAATTTCTCATCTTAAGAAATAGATAAATAGATACATGTATATACCTAAAGATAGACAATAAAATTATCTATTAAATGCAATTAACAAATTGTCGATAGATAGACAAATAGACGAGTAATAAATGAAATAATTGAGACACTTTTATCATATTTTACAATTTTTTGTAAAAAATATAATATATAAAGTGAAATTTCTCATCTTAGGAATAAGATAAATAGATACATGTATAAACAAAACGATAGACAATAAATTTATCTATTAGATGTCATCAACAAATTGTCAATAAATAGATAAATAGACGAGTAATTAACAAGAAAATTAAGACACTTGTCATATTTTATTATTTTTAGTCAAAAATATATTATATAAAGTGAAATTTCTCATCTTAGGAAATAGATAAATATATATATGTATATACCAAAAGATAGACAATAGAATTATCCATTAGATGCCATCAACAAATTTTCAATAGATAGATAAATAGACGAGTAATAAATGAATAAATTATGACATTTTTGTCATATTTTACAATTTTTAGTCAAAAATATATTATATAAAGTGAAATTTTTCATCTTAGGAAATAGATAAATAGATACATGTATATACCAAAAGATAGACGATAAAATTATCTAATAGATGCCATCAACAAATTGTTGATAGATTGATAAATAGACGAGTAACTAATGAAGAAATGGGACACTTTGGTAATATTTTACAACTTTTAGTCAAAAATATAATATATAAAGTGAAATTACTCATCTTAGGAAATAGATAAATAGATACATATATATACCAAAAGAGAGACAATAAAATTATCTATTAAATGCGATCAACAAAATTGTCGATAGATAGATAAATAGACGAGTAATAAATGAAATAATTAAGACACTTTTATCATATTTTACAATTTTTTGTAAAAAATATAATATATAAAGTGAAATTTCTCATCTTAGGAATAAGATAAATAGATACATGTATAAACCAAACGATAGACAATAAAATTATCTATTAGATGTCATCAACAAATTGTCGATAAATAGATAAATAGACGAGTAATTAACAAGAATATTAAGACACTTTTGTCATATTTTACTATTTTTAGTCAAAAATATATTATATAAAGTAAAATTTCGAATCTTAGAAAATAGATAAATAGATACATGTATATACCAAATAATAGATGATAAAATTGTCTATTAGATGCCATCAACAAATTGTCGATAAATAGATAAATAGACGATTAATTAACAAGAAAATTAAGACACTTTTGTCATATTTTACTATTTTTAGTTAAAAATATATTATATAAAGTGAAATTTCTCATCTTAGGAAATAGATAAATAGATACATTTATATATAAAAAAATAGACAATTAAATTATCTATTAGATGTTATCAACAAATTGTCGATAGATAGATAAATAGACGAGTAATTAATGAAAAATTTGGGACACTTTGGTCATATTTTACTATTTTTAGTCAAAAATATATTATATAAAGTGAAATTTCTCATCTTAGGAAATAGATAAATTGATACATGTATATACAAAAAGATAGCCAATAAAATTATCTATTAGATGTCATCAACAAATTGTCGATAGATAGATAAATAGACAAGTAATTAACGAAAAAAGTGGGACACTTTGGTCATATTTTACAATTTTTAGTCAAAAATATATTATATAAAGTGAAATTTCTCATCTTAAGAAATAGATAAATTGATACATGTATATACGAAAAGATAGACAATAAAATTATCTATTAGATGCCATCAACAAATTGTCGATAGATAGATAAATAGATGAGTAATAAAAAAGAAAATAAGATACTTTTGTCATATTTTACTATTTTTAGTCAAAAATATAATATATAAAGTGAAATTTCTCATCTTAAGAAATTGATAAATTGATACATGTATATACAAAAAGATAGACAATAAAATTATCTATTAGATGCCATCAACATATTGTCGAAAAAAAGATAAATAGATGAGTAATAAAAAAGAAAATAAGACATTTTTGTCACATTTTACTATTTTTAGTCAAAAATATATTATATAAAGTAAAATTTCGAATCTTAGGAAATAGATAAATAGATACATGTATATACCAAATAATAGATGATAAAATTATCTATTAGATGCCATCAACAAATTGTCGATAAATAGATAAATAGACGAGTAATTAACAAGAAAATTAAGACACTTTTGTCATATTTTACTATTTTTAGTTAAAAATATATTATATAAAGTGAAATTTCTCATCCTAGGAAATAGATAAATAGATACATTTATATATAAAAAAATAGACAATTAAATTATCTATTAGATGCCATCAACAAATTGTCGATAGATAGATAAATAGACGAGTAATTAATGAAAATTTTGGGACACTTTGGTCATATTTTACTATTTTTAGTCAAAAATATATTATATAAAGTGACATTTCTCATCTTATGAAATAGATAAATTGATACATGTATATACGAAAAGATAGACAATAAAATTATCTATTAGATGCCATCAACAAAAGTCTCGATAGATAGATAAATAGACGAGTAATTAACGAAAAAAGTGGGACACTTTGGTCATATTTTACAATTTTTAGTCAAAAATATATTATATAAAGTGAAATTTCTCATCTTAAGAAATAGATAAATTGATACATGTATATACGAAAAGATAGACAATAAAATTATCTATTAGATGCCATCAACAAATTGTCGATAGATAGATAAATAGAT
The DNA here is from genome assembly GCA_034508575.1 of Petrolisthes manimaculis. Classification (NCBI taxonomy): domain Eukaryota; kingdom Metazoa; phylum Arthropoda; class Malacostraca; order Decapoda; family Porcellanidae; genus Petrolisthes; species Petrolisthes manimaculis. The sequence goes on from JAWZYT010004163.1 coordinate 864,268, forward strand.
GAGTAATAAAAAAGAAAATAAGATACTTTTGTCATATTTTACTATTTTTAGTCAAAAATATAATATATAAAGTGAAATTTCTCATCTTAAGAAATTGATAAATTGATACATGTATATACGAAAAGATAGACAATAAAATTATCTATTAGATGCCATCAACATATTGTCGAAAAAAAGATAAATAGATGAGTAATAAAAAAGAAAATAAGACATTTTTGTCACATTTTACTATTTTTAGTCAAAAATATATTATATAAAGTAAAATTTCGAATCTTAGGAAATAGATAAATAGATACATGTATATACCAAGTAATAGATGATAAAATGATCTATTAGATGCCATCAACAAATTGTCGATAAATAGATAAATAGACGAGTAATTAACAAGAAAATTAAGACACTTTTGTCATATTTTACTATTTTTAGTTAAAAATATATTATATAAAGTGAAATTTCTCATCCTAGGAAATAGATAAATAGATACATTTATATATAAAAAAATAGACAATTAAATTATCTATTAGATGCCATCAACAAATTGTCGATAGATAGATAAATAGACGAGTAATTAATGAAAAATTTGGGACACTTTGGTCATATTTTACTATTTTTAGTCAAAAATATATTATATAAAGTGACATTTCTCATCTTATGAAATAGATAAATTGATACATGTATATACGAAAAGATAGACAATAAAATTATATATTAGATGCCATCAACAAAAGTCTCGATAGATAGATAAATAGATGAGTAATAAAAAAGAAAATAAGATACTTTTGTCATATTTTACTATTTTAGTCAAAAATATATTATATAAAGTGAATTTTCGAATCTTAGGAAATAGATAAATAGATACATGTATATACCAAAAGATAGACGACAAAACTCTCTATTAGATGCCATCAACAAAGTGTTGATAGATAGATAAATAGACGAGTAATTAACGAAAAAAGTGGGACATTTTGGTCATATTTTACAATTTTTTGTCAAAAATATAATATATGAAGTGAAATTTATCATCTTAGGAAATAGATAAATAGATACATGAAAAAACCAAAAGATAGACAATAAAATTATTTATTAGATGCCATCAACAAATTGTCAATATATAGATAAATAGACGAGTAATAAATGAAACAATTAAGACAATTTTGTCATATTTTACAATTTTTAGTTAAAAATATATTATAATAAGTGAAATTTCTCATATTAGGAAATAGATAAATATAATACATGTATATACCAAAAGATAGACGATTAAATTATTTATTAGATGACATCAACAAATTGTTGATAGATAGATAAATGGACGAGTAATAAACGAAATAATTAAGACACATTGGTAATATTTTACTATTTTTAGTCAAAAATATAATATATAAAGTGACATTTCACATCTTAGGAAATAGATAAATCGATACATGTATAAACCAAAAGATCGATAATAAAATGATCTATTAGATGCCATCAACAAATTGTTGATAGATAGATAAATAGACGAGTAATTAACGAAAAAAGTGGGACACTTTGGTCATATTTTACTATTTTTAGTCAAAAATATATTATATAAAGTGACATTTCTCATCTTATGAAATAGATAAATTGATACATGTATATACGAAAAGATAGACAATAAAATTATCTATTAGATGCCATCAACATATTGTCGAAAAAAAGATAAATAGATGAGTAATAAAAAAGAAAATAAGACATTTTTGTCACATTTTACTATTTTTAGTCAAATATATTATATAAAGTAAAATTTCGAATCTTAGGAAATAGATAAATAGATACATGTATATACCAAATAATAGATGATAAAATTATCTATTAGATGCCATCAACAAATTGTCGATAAATAGATAAATAGACGAGTAATTAACAAGAAAATTAAGACACTTTGGTCATATTTTACTATTTTTAGTCAAAAATATATTATATAAAGTGAAATTTCTCATCTTAGGAAATAGATAAATAGATACATGTATATACCAAAAGATAGACGATAAAATTATCTATTAGATGCCATCAACAAATTGTTGATAGATAGATAAATAGACGAGTAATTAACGAAAAAAGTGGGACATTTTGGTCATATTTTACATTTTTTTGTCAAAAATATAATATATGAAGTGAAATTTCACATCTTAGGAAATTGATAAATAGATACATGAAAAGAGCAAAAGATGGACAATAAAATTATCTATTAGATGCCATCAACAAATTGTCAATATATAGATAAATAGACGAGTAATAAATGAAACAATTAAGACAATTTTGTCATATTTTACAATTTTTAGTTAAAAATATATTATAATAAGTGAAATTTCACATATTAGGAAATTGATAAATATACTACATGTATATACCAAAAGATAGACGATTAAATTATTTATTAGATGACATCAACAAATTGTTGATAGATAGATAAATAGACGAGTAATAAACGAAATAATTAAAACACATTGGTAATATTTTGCTATTTTTAGTCAAAAATATAATATATAAAGTGACATTTCACATCTTAGGAAATAGATAAATCGATACCTGTATAAACCAAAAGATCGATAATAAAATTATCTATTAGATGCCATCAACAAATTGTTGATAGATAGATAAATAGACGAGTAATTAATGAAAAAAGTGGGACACTTTGGTCATATTTTACTATTTTTAGTCAAAAATATATTATATAAAATGGAAATTCTCATCTTAGAAAATAGATAAATATATATATGTATATACCAAAAGATAGACAATAGAATTATCTATTAGATGCCATCAACAAACTTTCAATAGATAGATAAATAGACGAGTAACTAATGATGAAATGGGACACTTTTGTCATATTTTACTATTTTTAGTTAAAAATATATTATATAAAGTGAAATTTCTCATCTTAGAAAATAGATAAATAGATACATGTATATACCAAAAAATGTACAATAAAATTATCTATTAGATGCCATCAACAAATTGTCGATAAATAGATAATTAGACGAGTAATTAACAAGAAAATTAAGACATTTTTGTCATATTTTACCATTTTTAGTTAAAAATATATTATATAAAGTGATATTTCTCATCTTAGGAAATAGATAAATAGATACATGTATATACCAAAAGATAGACAATAAAATTATCTATTAGATGCTATCAACAAATTATCGATAGATAGATAAATAAACGAGTAATTAACGAAAAAATTGGGACACTTTGGTCATATTTTACTATTTTTAGTCAAAAATATATTATATAAAGTGGAAATTCTCATCTTAGAAAATAGATATATATATATATGTATATACCAAAAGATAGACAATAGAATTATCTATTAGATGCCTTCAACAGACTTTCAATAGATAGATAAATAGACGAGTACTAAATGAATAAATAAAGACATTTTTGTCATATTTTACCATTTTTAGTCAAAAATATATTATATAAAGTAAAATTTCTCATCTTAGCAAATAGTTAAATAGATACATGTAAATACCAAAATATAGACAATAAAATTATCTATTAGATGCCATCAACAAATTGTCGATAAATAGATAAATAGATGAGTAATTAACAAGAAAATTAAGACACTTTTGTCATATTTTACTATTTTTTGTTAAAAATATATTATATAAAGTGAAATTTCTCATCTTAGAAAATTGATAAATAGATATATGTATATAACAAAAGATAGACAATAAAATTATCTATTAGATGCCATCAACAAATTGTCGATAGATAGATAAATAGACGAGTAATTAACGAAAAAAGTGGGACACTTTGGTCATATTTTACTATTTTTAGTCAAAAATATATTATATAAAGTGGAAATTCTCCTCTTAGAAAATAGATAAATATATATATGTATATACCAAAAGATAGACAATAGAATTATCAATTAGATGCCATCAACAAACTTTCAATAGATAGATAAATAGACGAGTACTAAATGAATAAATAAAGACATTTTTGTCATATTTTACCATTTTTAGTCAAAAATATATTATATAAAGTAAAATTTCTCATCTTAGGAAATAGATAAATAGATACATGTAAATACCAAAATATAGACAATAAAATTATCTATTAGATGCCATCAACAAATTGTCGATAAATAGATAAATAGATGAGTAATTAACAAGAAAATTAAGACACTTTGGTCATATTTTACTATTTTTAGTCAAAAATATATTATATAAAGTGGAAATTCTCATCTTAGAAAATAGATAAATATATATATGTATATACCAAAAGATAGACAATAGAATTATCAATTAGATGCCATCAACAAACTTTCAATAGATAGATAAATAGACGAGTACTAAATTAATAAATAAAGACATTTTTGTCATATTTTACCATTTTTAGTCAAAAATATATTATATAAAGTAAAATTTCTCATCTTAGGAAATAGATAAATAGATACATGTAAATACCAAAATATAGACAATAAAATTATCTATTAGATGCCATCAACAAATTGTCGATAAATAGATAAATAAACGAGTAATTAACAAGAATATTAAGACACTTTTGTCATATTTTACTATTTTTAGTTAAAAATATATTATATAAAGTGAAATTTCTCATCTTAGGAAATAGATGAATAGATACATGTATATACCAAAAAATGAACAATAAAATTATCTATTAGATGCCATCAACAAATTGTCGATAAATAGATAATTAGACGAGTAATTAACAAGAAAATTAAGACATTTTTGTCATATTTTACCATTTTTAGTTAAAAATATATTATATAAAGTGATATTTCTCATCTTAGGAAATAGATAAATAGATACATGTATATACCAAAAGATAGACAATAAAATTATCTATTAGATGCTATCAACAAATTATCGATAGATAGATAAATAAACGAGTAATTAACGAAAAAAGTGGGACACTTTGGTCATATTTTACTATTTTTAGTCAAAAATATATTATATAAAGTGGAAATTCTCATCTTAGAAAATAGATAAATATATATATGTATATACCAAAAGATAGACAATAGAATTATCTATTAGATGCCTTCAACAGACTTTCAATAGATAGATAAATAGACGAGTACTAAATGAATAAATAAAGACATTTTTGTCATATTTTACCATTTTTAGTCAAAAATATATTATATAAAGTAAAATTTCTCATCTTAGCAAATAGATAAATAGATACATGTATATACCAAAATATAGACAATAAAATTATCTATTAGATGCCATCAACAAATTGTCGATAAATAGATAAATAGATGAGTAATTAACAAGAAAATTAAGACACTTTTGTCATATTTTACTATTTTTTGTTAAAAATATATTATATAAAGTGAAATTTCTCATCTTAGAAAATTGATAAATAGATATATGTATATACCAAAAGATAGACAATAAAATTATCTATTAGATGCCATCAACAAATTGTCGATAGATAGATAAATAGACGAGTAATTAACGAAAAAAGTGGGACACTTTGGTCATTATTTACTATTTTTAGTCAAAAATATATTATATAAAGTGGAAATTCTCTTCTTAGAAAATAGATAAATATATATATGTATATACCAAAAGATAGACAATAGAATTATCAATTAGATGCCATCAACAAATTTTCAATAGATAGATAAATAGACGAGTACTAAATGAATAAATTAAGACATTTTTGTCATATTTTACCATTTTTAGTCAAAAATATATTATATAAAGTGAAATTTCTCATCTTAGGAAATAGATAAATAGATACATGTATATACCAAAAGATAAACGATAAAATTATCTATTAGATGCCATCGACAAATTGTCGATAAATAGATAAATAGACGAGTAATTAAAAAGAAAATTAAGACATTTTTGTTATATTTTACAATTTTTTGTTAAAAATATATTATATAAAGTGAAATTTCTAATCTTAGGAAATAGATAAATCGATACATGTATATACCAGAAGATAGACAATAAAATTATCTATTAGATGCCATAAACAAATTGTCGATAAATAGATAAATAGACGAGTAATTAACAAGAAAATTAAGACACTTTTGTCATATTTTACTATTTTTAGTTAAAAATATATTATATAAAGTGAAATATCTCACCTTAGGAAATAGATAAATAGATATATGTATATACCAAAAAATAGACAATAAAATTATCTATTAGATGCCATCAATAAATTGTCAATTGATAGATAAATAGACGAGTAATAAATGAAACAATTAAGACATTTTTGTCATATTTTACAATTTTTAGTAAAAAATATATTATATAAAGTGAAATTTCGAATCTTAGGAATAAGATAAATACATATCTGTATTGACCAAACGATAGACAATAAAATTATCTATTAGATGCCATCAACAAATTGTCGATAAATAGATAAATAGCCGAGTAATGAACAAGAAAATTAAGACACTTTTGTCATATTTTACTATTTTTAGTTAAAAATATATTATATAAAGTGAAATATCTCATCTTAGGAAATAGATAAATAGATACATGTATATACCAAAAAATAGACAATAAAATTATCTATTAGATGCCATCAACAAATTGTCAATTGATAGATAAATAGACGAGTAATAAATGAAACAATTAAGACATTTTTGTCATATTTTACAATTTTTAGTCAAAAATATATTATATAAAGTAAAATTTCGAATCTTAGGAAATAGATAAATTGATACATGTATATACCAAAATATAGACAATAAAATTATCTATTAAATGACATCAACAAATTGTCGATAAACAGATAAATCGATGAGTAATTAACAAGAAAATTAAGACACTTTTGTCATATTTTACTGTTTTTAGTTAAAAAAATATTATATAAAGTGAAATTTCTCATCTTAGGAAATAAATAAATAGATACATGTATATACCAAAAGATAGACATTAAATTATCTATTAGATGCCATCAACAAATTGTCGATAGATAGATAAATAGACGAGTAATTAACGAAAAAAGTGGGACACTTGTGGTCATATTTTACAATTTTTAGTCAAAAATATATTATATAAAGTGAAATTTCTCATCTTAGGAAATAGATAAATTGATACATGTATATACCAAAAGATAGACAATAAAATTATCTATTAGATGCCATCGACAAATTGTCGATAGATAGATAAATAGACGAGTAATTAAAGAAAAAAGTGGGACACTTTGGTCATATTTTACTATTTTTAGTCAAAAATATATTATATAAAGTTAAATTTCTCATCATAGGAAATAGATAAATAGATACATGTATATACCAAAAGATAGACAATAAAATTATCTATTAGATGCCATCAACAAATTGTCGATAGATAGATAAATAGTCGAGTAATTAAAGAAAAAAGTGGGACACTTTGGTCATATTTTACTATTTTTAGTCAAAAATATATTGTATAAAGTGAAATTTCTCATCTTAGGAAATAGATAAATTGATAAATGTATATACCAAAAGATAGACAATAAAATTATCTATTAGGTGCCATCAACAAATTTTCCATAGATAGATAAATAGACGAGTAATAAATGAATAAATAAAGACACTTTGGTCATATTTTACAATTTTTAGTCAAAAATATAATATATAAAGTTAAATTTCACATCTTAGGAATAAGATAAATAAATACATGTATAAACCAAACGATAGACAATAAAATTATCTATTAGATGCCATCAACAAATTGTCGATAAATAGATAAATAGACGAGTAATTAACAAGAAAATTAAGACATTTTTGTCATATTTTACTATTTTTGGTCAAAAATATATTATATAAAGTGGAATTTCTCATCTTAGGAAATAGATAAATATATATATGTATATACCAAAAGATAGACAATAGAAATATCTATTAGATGCCATCAACAAACTTTCAATACATAGATAAATAGACGAGTACTAAATGAATAAATTAAGACATTTTTGTCATATTTTACCATTTTTAGTCAAAAAAATATTATATAAAGTGAAATTTCTCATCTTAGGAAATAGATAAATAGATACATGTATATACCAAAAGATAGACATTAAATTATCTATTAGATGCCATCAACAAATTGTCGATAGATAGATAAATAGACGAGTAATTAACGAAGAAAGTGGGACACTTGTGGTCATATTTTACAATTTTTAGTCAAAAATATATTATATAAAGTGAAATTTCTCATCTTAGGAAATAGATAAATTGATACATGTATATACCAAAAGATAGACAATAAAATTATCTATTAAATGACATCAACAAATTGTCGATAGATAGATAAATCGATGAGTAATAAATGAAATAATTAAGACACTTTTGTCATATTTTACAATTTTTAGTCAAAAATATAATATATAAAGTGAGATTTCTCATCTTAGGAATAAGATAAATAGATACATGTATAAACCAAACGATAGACAATAAAATTATCTATTAGATGCCATCAACAAATTGTCGATAAATAGATATATAGATGAGTAATTAACAACAAAATTCAGACACTTTTGTCATATTTTACTATTTTTAGTTAAAAATATATTATATAAAGTGACATTTCTCATCTTAGGAAATAGATAAATAGATACATGTATATACCAAAAGATAGACAATAAAATTATCTATTAGATGCCATCGACAAATTGTCGATAGATAGAAAAATAGACGAGTAATTAAAGAAAAAAGTGGGACACTTTGGTCATATTTTACTATTTTTAGTCAAAAATATATTACATAAAGTAAAATTTCTCATCTTAGGAAATAGATAAATAGATACATGTAAATACCAAAATATAGACAATAAAATTATCTATTAGATGCCATCAACAAATTGTCGATAAATAGATAAATAGATGAGTAATTAACAAGAAAATTAAGACACTTTGGTCATATTTTACTATTTTTAGTCAAAAATATATTATATAAAGTGGAAATTCTCATCTTAGAAAATAGATAAATATATATATGTATATACCAAAAGATAGACAATAGAATTATCAATTAGATGCCATCAACAAACTTTCAATAGATAGATAAATAGACGAGTACTAAATGAATAAATAAAGACATTTTTGTCATATTTTACCATTTTTAGTCAAAAATATATTATATAAAGTAAAATTTCTCATCTTAGGAAATAGATAAATAGATACATGTAAATACCAAAATATAGACAATAAAATTATCTATTAGATGCCATCAACAAATTGTCGATAAATAGATAAATAAACGAGTAATTAACAAGAATATTAAGACACTTTTGTCATATTTTACTATTTTTAGTTAAAAATATATTATATAAAGTGAAATTTCTCATCTTAGGAAATAGATGAATAGATACATGTATATACCAAAAAATGAACAATAAAATTATCTATTAGATGCCATCAACAAATTGTCGATAAATAGATAATTAGACGAGTAATTAACAAGAAAATTAAGACATTTTTGTCATATTTTACCATTTTTAGTTAAAAATATATTATATAAAGTGATATTTCTCATCTTAGGAAATAGATAAATAGATACATGTATATACCAAAAGATAGACAATAAAATTATCTATTAGATGCTATCAACAAATTATCGATAGATAGATAAATAAACGAGTAATTAACGAAAAAAGTGGGACACTTTGGTCATATTTTACTATTTTTTGTCAAAAATATATTATATAAAGTGGAAATTCTCATCTTAGAAAATAGATAAATATATATATGTATATACCAAAAGATAGACAATAGAATTATCTATTAGATGCCTTCAACAGACTTTCAATAGATAGATAAATAGACGAGTACTAAATGAATAAATAAAGACATTTTTGTCATATTTTACCATTTTTAGTCAAAAATATATTATATAAAGTAAAATTTCTCATCTTAGCAAATAGATAAATAGATACATGTAAATACCAAAATATAGACAATAAAATTATCTATTAGATGCCATCAACAAATTGTCGATAAATAGATAAATAGATGAGTAATTAACAAGAAAATTAAGACACTTTTGTCATATTTTACTATTTTTTGTTAAAAATATATTATATAAAGTGAAATTTCTCATCTTAGAAAATTGATAAATAGATATATGTATATACCAAAAGATAGACAATAAAATTATCTATTAGATGCCATCAACAAATTGTCGATAGATAGATAAATAGACGAGTAATTAACGAAAAAAGTGGGACACTTTGGTCATTATTTACTATTTTTAGTCAAAAATATATTATATAAAGTGGAAATTCTCTTCTTAGAAAATAGATAAATATATATATGTATATACCAAAAGATAGACAATAGAATTATCAATTAGATGCCATCAACAAACTTTCAATAGATAGATAAATAGACGAGTACTAAATGAATAAATAAAGACATTTTTGTCATATTTTACCATTTTTAGTCAAAAATATATTATATAAAGTAAAATTTCTCATCTTAGGAAATAGATAAATAGATACATGTAAGGAAATAGATAAATAGATACATGTAAATACCAAAATATAGACAATAAAATTATCTATTAGATGCCATCAACAAATTGTCGATAAATAGATAAATAGATGAGTAATTAACAAGAAAATTAAGACACTTTGGTCATATTTTACTATTTTTTGTTAAAAATATATTATATAAAGTGAAATTTCTCATCTTAGAAAATTGATAAATAGATATATGTATATACCAAAAGATAGACAATAAAATTATCTATTAGATGCCATCAACAAATTGTCGATAGATAGATAAATAGACGAGTAATTAACGAAAAAAGTGGGACACTTTGGTCATTATTTACTATTTTTAGTCAAAAATATATTATATAAAGTGGAAATTCTCTTCTTAGAAAATAGATAAATATATATATGTATATACCAAAAGATAGACAATAGAAATATCTATTAGATGCCATCAACAAACTTTCAATAGATAGATAAATAGACGAGTACTAAATGAATAAATTAAGACATTTTTGTCATATTTTACCATTTTTAGTCAAAAATATATTATATAAAGTGAAATTTCTCATCTTAGGAAATAGATAAATAGATACATGTATATACCAAAAGAAAAACGATAAAATTATCTATTAGATGCCATCGACAAATTGTCGATAAATAGATAAATAAACGAGTAATTAAAAAGAAAATTAAGACATTTTTGTCATATTTTACAATTTTTTGTTAAAAATATATTATATAAAGTGAAATTTCTAATCTTAGGAAATAGATAAATCGATACATGTATATACCAGAAGATAGACAATAAAATTATCTATTAGATGCCATCAACAAATTGTCGATAAATAGATAAATAGACGAGTAATTAACAAGAAAATTAAGACACTTTTGTCATATTTTACTATTTTTAGTTAAAAATATATTATATAAAGTGAAATATCTCACCTTAGGAAATAGATAAATAGATACATGTATATACCAAAAAATAGACAATAAAATTATCTATTAGATGCCATCAACAAATTGTCAATTGATAGATAAATAGACGAGTAATAAATGAAACAATTAAGACATTTTTGTCATATTTTACAATTTTTAGTCAAAAATATATTATATAAAGTGAAATTTCGAATCTTAGGAATAAGATAAATACATATCTGTATTGACCAAACGATAGACAATAAAATTATCTATTAGATGCCATCAACAAATTGTCGATAAATAGATAAATAGCCGAGTAATGAACAAGAAAATTAAGACACTTTTGTCATATTTTACTATTTTTAGTTAAAAATATATTATATAAAGTGAAATATCTCATCTTAGGAAATAGATAAATTGATACATGTATATACCAAAATATAGACAATAAAATTATCTATTAAATGACATCAACAAATTGTCGATAAACAGATAAATCGATGAGTAATTAACAAGAAAATTAAGACACTTTTGTCATATTTTACTGTTTTTAGTTAAAAAAATATTATATAAAGTGAAATTTCTCATCTTAGGAAATAGATAAATAGATACATGTATATACCAAAAGATAGACATTAAATTATCTATTAGATGCCATCAACAAATTGTCGATAGATAGATAAATAGACGAGTAATTAACGAAGAAAGTGGGACACTTGTGGTCATATTTTACAATTTTTAGTCAAAAATATATTATATAAAGTGAAATTTCTCATCTTAGGAAATAGATAAATTGATACATGTATATACCAAAAGATAGACAATAAAATTATCTATTAGATGCCATCGACAAATTGTCGATAGATAGATAAATAGACGAGTAATTAAAGAAAAAAGTGGGACACTTTGGTCATATTTTACTATTTTTAGTCAAAAATATATTATATAAAGTTAAATTTCTCATCATAGGAAATAGATAAATAGATACATGTATATACCAAAAGATAGACAATAAAATTATCTATTAGATGCCATCAACAAATTGTCGATAGATAGATAAATAGACGAGTAATTAAAGAAAAAAGTGGGACACTTTGGTCATATTTTACTATTTTTAGTCAAAAATATATTATATAAAGTGAAATTTCTCATCTTAGGAAATAGATAAATTGATAAATGTATATACCAAAAGATAGACAATAAAATTATCTATTAGGTGCCATCAACAAATTTTCCATAGATAGATAAATAGACGAGTAATAAATGAATAAATAAAGACACTTTGGTCATATTTTACAATTTTTAGTCAAAAATATAATATATAAAGTTAAATTTCACATCTTAGGAATAAGATAAATAAATACATGTATAAACCAAACGATAGACAATAAAATTATCTATTAGATGCCATCAACAAATTGTCGATAAATAGATAAATAGACGAGTAATTAACAAGAAAATTAAGACATTTTTGTCATATTTTACTATTTTTGGTCAAAAATATATTATATAAAGTGGAATTTCTCATCTTAGGAAATAGATAAATATATATATGTATATACCAAAAGATAGACAATAGAAATATCTATTAGATGCCATCAACAAACTTTCAATACATAGATAAATAGACGAGAATAAATGAATAAATTAAGACATTTTTGTCATATTTTACCATTTTTAGTCAAAAAAATATTATATAAAGTGAAATTTCTCATCTTAGGAAATAGATAAATAGATACATGTATATACCAAAAGATAGACATTAAATTATCTATTAGATGCCATCAACAAATTGTCGATAGATAGATAAATAGACGAGTAATTAACGAAGAAAGTGGGACACTTGTGGTCATATTTTACAATTTTTAGTCAAAAATATATTATATAAAGTGAAATTTCTCATCTTAGGAAATAGATAAATTGATACATGTATATACCAAAAGATAGACAATAAAATTATCTATTAAATGACATCAACAAATTGTCGATAGATAGAAAAATAGACGAGTAATTAAAGAAAAAAGTGGGACACTTTGGTCATATTTTACTATTTTTAGTCAAAAATATATTATATAAAGTGAAATTTCTCATCTTAGGAAATAGATAAATTGATACATGTATATACCAAAAGATAGACAATAAAATTATCTATTAGATGCCATCGACAAATTGTCGATAAATAGATAAATAGATGAGTAATTAACAACAAAATTCAGACACTTTTGTCATATTTTACTATTTTTAGTTAAAAATATATTATATAAAGTGACATTTCTCATCTTAGGAAATAGATAAATAGATACATGTATATACCAAAAGATAGACAATAAAATTATCTATTAGATGCCATCGACAAATTGTCGATAGATAGATAAATAGACGAGTAATTAAAGAAAAAAGTGGGACACTTTGGTCATATTTTACTATTTTTAGTCAAAAATATATTATATAAAGTTAAATTTCTCATCATAGGAAATAGATAAATAGATACATGTATATACGAAAAGATAGACAATAAAATTATCTATTAGATGCCATCATCAAATTGTCGATAGATAGAAAAATAGACGAGTAATTAAAGAAAAAAGTGGGACACTTTGGTCATATTTTACTATTTTTAGTCAAAAATATATTATATAAAGTGAAATTTCTCATCTTAGGAAATAGATAAATTGATACATGTATATACCAAAAGATAGACAATAAAATTATCTATTAGGTGCCATCAACAAATTTTCCATAGATCGATAAATAGACGAGTAATAAATGAATAAATAAAGACACTTTGGTCATATTTTACAATTTTTAGTCAAAAATATAATATATAAAGTTAAATTTCTCATCTTAGGAATAAGATAAATAAATACATGTATAAACCAAACGATAGACAATAAAATTATCTATTAGATGCCATCGACAAATTGTCGATAAATAGATAAATAGACGAGTAATTAAAAAGAAAATTAAGACATTTTTGTCATATTTTACTATTTTTAGTTAAAAATATATTATATAAAGTGAAATTTCTCATCTTAGGAAATAGATAAATCGATACATGTATATACCAGAAGATAGACAATAAAATTATCTATTAGATGCCATCAACAAATTGTCGATAAATAGATAAATAGACGAGTAATTAACAAGAAAATTAAGACACTTTGGTCATATTTTACTATTTTTAGATAAAAATATATTATATAAAGTGAAATATCTCATCTTAGGAAATAGATAAATAGATACATGTATATACCAAAAAATAGACAATAAAATTATCTATTAGATGCCATCAACAAATTGTCAATTGATAGATAAATAGACGAGTAATAAATGAAACAATTAAGACATTTTTGTCATATTTTACAATTTTTAGTAAAAAATATATTATATAAAGTGAAATTTCGAATCTTAGGAATGAGATAAATACATATCTGTATTGACCAAACGATAGACAATAAAATTATCTATTAGATGCCATCAACAAATTGTCGATAAATAGATAAATAGACGAGTAATTAACAAGAAAATTAAGACACTTTTGTCATATTTTACTATTTTTAGTTAAAAATATATTATATAAAGTGAAATATCTCATCTTAGGAAATAGATAAATAGATACAAGTATATACCAAAAAATAGACAATAAAATTATCTATTAGATGCCATCAACAAATTGTCAATTGATAGATAAATAGACGAGTAATAAATGAAACAATTAAGACATTTTTGTCATATTTTACAATTTTTAGTAAAAATATATTATATAAAGTGAAATTTCTCATCTTAGGAAATAGATAAATTGATACATGTATATACCAAAATATAGACAATAAAATTATCTATTAGATGCCATCAACAAATTGTCGATAAACAGATAAATAGATGAGTAATTAACAAGAGAATTAAGACACTTTTGTCATATTTTACTATTTTTAGTTAAAAATATATTATATAAAGTGAAATTTCTCATCTTAGGAAATAGATAAATAGATACATGTATATACCAAAAGATAGACATTAAATTATCTATTAGATGCCATCAACAAATTGTCGATAGATAGATAAATAGACGAGTAATTAACGAAAAAAGTGGGACACTTTGGTCATATTTTACAATTTTTATTCAAAAATATATTATATAAAGTGAAATTTCTCATCTTAGAAAATAGATAAATTGATACATGTATATACGAAAAGATAGACAATAAAATTATCTATTAGATGCCATCAACAAATTGTCGATAGATAGATAAATAGACGAGTAATTAACAAGAAAATTAAGACATTTTTGTCATATTTTACTATTTTTAGTCAAAAATATATTATATAAAGTGGAATTTCTCATCTTAGAAAATAGATAAATATATATATGTATATACCAAAAGATAGACAATAGAAATATCTATTAGATGCCATCAACAAACTTTCAATAGATAGAAAAATAGACGAGTACTAAATGAATAAATTAAGACATTTTTGTCATATTTTACCATTTTTAGTCAAAAATATATTATATAAAGTGAAATTTCTCATCTTAGGAAATAGATAAATAGATACATGTATATACCAAAAGATAGACGATAAAATTATCTATTAGATGCCATCAACAAATTGTCGATAGATAGATAAATAGACGAGTAATTAAAGAAAAAAGTGGGACACTTTGGTCATATTTTACTATTTTTAGTCAAAAATATATTACATAAAGTGAAATTTCTCATCTTAGGAAATAGATAAATTGATACATGTATATACCAAAAGATAGACAATAAAATTATCTATTAGGTGCCATCAACAAATTTTCCATAGATAGATAAATAGACGAGTAATAAATGAATAAATAAAGACACTTTGGTCATATTTTACAATTTTTAGTCAAAAATATAATATATAAAGTGAAATTTCTCATCTTAGGAATAAGATAAATAGATACATGTATATACCAAACGATAGACAATAAAATTATCTATTAGATGCCATCAACAAATTGTCGATAAATAGATAAATAGACGAGTAATTAACAAGAAAATTAAGACATTTTTGTCATATTTTACTATTTTTGGTCAAAAATATATTATATAAAGTGGAATTTCTCATCTTAGGAAATAGATAAATATATATATGTATATACCAAAAGACAGACAATAGAAATATCTATTAAATGCCATCAACAAACTTTCAATACATAGATAAATAGACGAGTACTAAATGAATAAATTAAGACATTTTTGTCATATTTAACCATTTTTAGTCAAAAATATATTATATAAAGTGAAATTTCTCATCTTAGGAAATAGATAAATAGATACATGTATATACCAAAAGATAGACATTAAATTATTTATTAGATGCCATCAACAAATTGTCAATAGATAGATAAATAGACGAGTAATTAACGAAAAAAGCGGGACACTTTGGTCATATTTTACAATTTTTAGTCAAAAATATATTATATAAAGTGAAATTTCTCATCTTATTGAATAGATAAATTGATTTGAGGTTTGAGGTTGAACCCAAAACCTCACCTAAAAATAAAAATAAAAAATATATATAAATGAAAGAATGAATGAATGAATGAATGATAATTTTTTTATTCTCATGCTTTTTTTTCTAGACTATATAATTTTTAATAGTTACAGTGACACACATGTATGGTAACACTGGTAACCAATATGGTAACACTGCTAATGTGGATTTGAACAGAGAAGTATCAGCCAAGGTTTGTTTATATTATAATTTTCCTTTATAATTAATGTTTATGTGTATTTACAAGTTTATATAATAACATAACATAATTACTAATATCTGTTTATAATAATAATAACATAATAGTACCATAAATAACAGTTATTATACATTAATATTGTAATTAATTATTATGTGCATAGAACACCGTTTTGAAACAAATAATGAGTATCTATTTAAACTAACACCGTTTTGAAACAAATAATGGGTATCTATTTAAACTAACACTGTTTTGAAACAAATAATTGGTTTTTATTTAAACTAACACTGTTTTGAAACAAATAATGGGTATCTATTTAAACTAACACCATTCTGAAACAAATAATTGGTTTTTATTTAAACTAACACTGTTTTGAAACATATAATGGGTATCTATTTAAACTAACACCATTCTGAAACAAATAATGGGTATCTATTTAAACTAACACCATTCTGAAACAAATAATTGGTTTTTATTTAAACTAACACCGTTTTGAAACAAATAATTGGTTTTTATTTAAACTAACACCGTTTTGAAACAAGGTGCTGCTTGTTGACATAAGTTTTCTGTATGTATCTTTTCTATTGTTGGTGTGTTTGTATGTGTGTACGGGTACTGTACAGTATTACAGTACAGTATTACAGTACAGAATTACAGTACGGTAGGCCTATGGTATTTTATAATCTACCAGTACGGTATGAAATTATATATTATTTAGGATGATTGAAACAAATGTTTTTTATGTCATGAAGCCTGTCCCCCTATTCCTGCACCCCCCAGTCACCCTCCAAGCCTGTCCCCTTCTCCCACACCCCCTTAACCTATTGAGTCTAGTTTTAAAAGGTTTGAACATCACAGTTGTCAAAGCTCTGCTAGTTTATTAATCCTGCAATTTGATGAGGACACAACTTCTGACCCCCAGTGTACATAAGGCCATCTGTGCTTATCTGGTTGGTACCACAATGAATTCAGTGGTATTGTGGTTGGGTGAAGGTAACTAATTATTGACCCCAACCCTGCAAGGTGTGGTCAGTTACTAATGATTTTATTGTTTACAGGTTACTTGAGTGTGTTGAGCAGCTTGGTCCACTACTATTGGTACCATGATCCTGACCAGATGTGAAAATAATGCTTGTGTTAGTTAATGTTTAAACAAACCGGTGGAAGTGGTGGAATATTAGTGGTGCTAAGAAAGTTATCAAGAATGTAGGGGAGATCAAGTGATTGAGATCTGCCATGTGTCTTCAGATTAAAACCCAACACAAATCTTCTCATTGTTAAGGTGAGGATTACATGCTGTTATACCATTGCTAGTAACTGTGGTGGTCTATATGTTATTGTTGAAATACTTGCATCAAAGTAATCTATGTCAATGTCTACATGAAACATTGTAATGGCAGAAACCAAAAATTGCACTGGTTTAAGATTTTACAGTGTAACATTGACCTTTTTAGAATATACAGTTGCCAAAAAAGGTACTGCGACACCTATTGATACAACTTTAAATATATTAATGTCCATAGTTGTTTGTAGGGATTATAAGTATGTATTACAGAAGGATATGTATATTTCCTTCTGTTATACATGCTTATAGTCCATATACAAATAGTTGTGGCTATTACTATGGTTAAAGTTCTATCAAGATTTGTCGCAATACCTTTTTTGGCAACTGTACACCAGTGTAATACCATATTTTGTTGAAATAGGGTCAAATTTAACTGCCCTTTTTGAAATGTCTACCAGTTATGCACTATATGACAAGGTAATGGAATTTTCAGGTTAGTTAACAGGTTGTTGGAGCCTCACTGGAGCATCACTACGAGGAACCCTCCAGTGAGTGTTAAAAACATTGTCAGGTCGGTTTATAGGGGTGCGGGAGTAGAGGACACACACACACACACACACACACACACACACACACACACACACACCTGTGAATCCTGTGAAGAAGTTGGAAGCAATCAGCCCCGCTAGACATGGTGCTGTGGTTCGGGGTCGCGATGGGTCACCTCCCCTGGGTAAGTGAAGTCGCCGTCCGCCCGTCGAAGAGCCAACCAGTCTATTATTGAGTTGGTTGGGGCACGGGAGTTGTAGTGAGGGAGATGTGGCTCGTCCGGTACATCTTGTTGAAATTGGTCAAGTCTTGATTTAAAGTGGTGAAGGGTGACGTTGGTGAGGGCTGGTATTGTCGTGGTAGTGAGTTGAAGAGCGCTGGACCACGTATGGAAAAGGAATTGCTCCTCAGCGTCTTCACTCTTGTTAGGGCCCGAGGGTGAACTCTACCTATGTTGCAGAGTTGACCTAGTCGTTGGTGCTCGTGGAAGCGTAGGTCTATGTCATTGGAACATAGGCCCTGCATTGTCTTCCAGACATAGAGAATCAGGTATCGTTCTCTACGCCGCTCCAGAGAGTACAGTTTGAGGGTATTGATTCGCCCCCAATAGTTTACATCTTTTACAGTTGATATGCGGAAAGTAAATGATCTTTGTACCGATTCAAGTGCTTGGATATCCCCAGGTCTCCAAGGGGACCACAACTGGCAGCAATATTCCAACAAGGGGACAACCAGCGATTTGTACAAGGTCAACATCGGAAAGGGGTCTCTTGTCTTGAAGGTGCGGAGTATCCAACCCAGTTGACCACGCGCTTTTTTCACTATATTGGTAATGTGTAATGAAAATGTAGCGTCGTTTGAGAGGCAGACACCAAGGTCTCTGACGCAGGGCTGGGTAACAATGATGGAGCCATCAGGTGCTTCATAGGATGCATTTGGTAGTTGGGTTGGTGTTGTTGAATATCTAAGATGGTCGAATTTGTTATTATTAAATTTCATGTTATTGATGTTGGCCCATGCATATATTTCCTCTAGATCATTTTGTAGGAGGACAGCATCTTCATTATTATTAATAACTTTAGTGATTCGCGTGTCATCAGCGAAAGAAGTGACAGTGGAGTTGGTGATGTTTGAGTCTATGTCGTGGATGTGGACAAGAAACAGTAGTGGTCCCAGGACAGAGCCTTGAGGAACACCACTCAGGACAGACGACACAGACGACATGGCTCCACTGACAGCGACAAATTGGGTTCTGTTGGTTAAAAATGCAGATATCCAAAGACCGAGTTGACCAGAGATTCCCAGGTTGCGCAGCTTATGGAGCAGAACCCCGTGGTCAACCTTGTCGAAAGCCTTTGAAAAGTCAAGGTACACTACATCAATCATAGTATTGAGTTCAAGGGAGGTGATGAGCCGATCGTGATGAGCAAGAAGTTGAGATAGACACGATCGACCTCTCCTGAAACCATGTTGTCCATCATTCATTTTGTTTGAGTCTTCGAGATATGTAGTGATTTTCTTGGTGATTATTTTTTCAAGTACTTTGATGATGTGCGAGGTGAGAGCTATGGGCCTATAGTTCTTTGCCTCACCTCACGAACCTCCTTTAAAAACTGGGGTGATTTTCGCCGATCTGAGGAGTTGTGGCGCGATACCAGTAGCAAGGGAGTTTTGGTAAAATATGAGCAGTGGCTTTGCCAACATATCCGCACATCTTTTGAGAAAGATTGCTGGTATATGGTCAGGGCCGGCCGCTGAGTTGTTGCTTAGAGTTTTAATGGCTTCAATTATGTGAGTAGTGTTAATGGTGATGTTGTGAAGTTGTTGGTCTTGGTTGGCTTGGTCTGTAGACATGAAGAAATCTACTGGACAGTTGATAGTTTTTTCTTGAAGTGGTATGCTAAAAACTGTTTCATATTGTTTTCTTATTAGATCACTTATTTCTTGGGAGTCAGTTATTGTCTTGTCACCTTCCTTAAGAGGACCAACAGGGGTCTTTATTTTTGACTTCTTAAAGGCGTATGTATAGAAATATTTTGGGTTTTCTTTTATACTTTTCACAGCCATTGCTTCTTTGTGAACAAGCTCACATGTGGTGGAATCTACTAGGGCTGCATTTATGCCTGAAATTTGCTCGGTTAATCGTTCAAATCTGTCGTTGTTCGTAGTTTTGTTCAATTTCTTTTTTAATTTTCCTCTTTTTCTCATGAGAAGCCTTCTGTCCTTTGGTATTATTGAATACTTGGTAATTCTGTTTGACCTCGGTGGTACATTTTGAATCGAGGCTTGTAGAAAAGTGTCCAGTATTAGGTTTAGTTGGTCATTAGGGTTGAGGTGGTCAAGGAAGGTGGACCAGTCAGTTGAGTTAAGGAACTCACATAAACCATCCCATGACACGTCTTGACTAAAAAAATTTAGGTCAGAGAAGTTGGTAGGCAATTCACATACTTTAGTAAAGTTTGATTCTGTCACTGAAGATTTTATGTTAGTGGTGATTTTGATCAAATTATGATCGCTCAGGTTGGTTATTAATACTTCATGGTTGTACATTAGGTCCTCGTTGTTGGTAAAAAACAAGTCAAGGATGTTGTTTTGACGAGTTGGAGTTGTAATTACTTGGGTAAGGAAGAAGTCTTGGACAAAAGATTGTAGATGGAGTGCCTGGGATCGGTCACTGGATGAGCCTCTGTTAATGGAGTCCGTGGACCAATCTATAATGGGTAGATTAAAATCTCCCGTAATTATGAGCGTAGGTTGGGGAGTAAAGGTATCAAGTAGAGCACGAATGGCATTGATGGTTTTGAGAAAGGCTTCGATGGGGCAGTCTGGTGGACGATAAATGATGGTGAAGATGAGGTCTAACTTCTTTATATAGATGAGTTGGGCCTCAGTATATGAGTTTGACTTGGAAAAGAGAACTTGGGTATCAGGTGTAAGTTCTTCTCTTATATATGTAATGACACCACCTTTCTTTCTGTTAGTGCGGTCTGTGCGTATGATATTATAGTTATTAATATGTACCTCCGCATCTTTGATGTTATGGTTCAGATGGGACTCGGTGAAGGATGTATTTAGGGCATGAGAATCTGTCATTAATTCCTTAATAAGTGGTAATTTTTCTTTGAATCTATAAGGAATTAGACCTTCTATGTTTGCAGTCAATATATTATTTAATACTGGCGTTGGAGGAACGGCTGAGGATGGGCCATGTTGGGTAGGGGGACTGGGTGATGTTGGTGCTGGTCCCTTTGTATTGGCAAAAGACTCATTAATTGTGCTAGTTGGGCCTTCATCTCCTGGATGTCTAAGAATAAAAAATGTCGTGAGTCATCGTTGCGTTGATATTGGGTGGTAGGTTGGTTAGTAGACTGCTGGTGATATGTGTGGTGGAAGGGTATGTTCCACCTGGTATATTAGTGTCAGTGTGTGTAGGTGTAGGTGTAGGTGTGGGTGTGGGTGTGGTTGGGGGTTGTGGTTGGTAGCGTCGAGTGCCTTTTAGGTGAAGATAAGGGCATTCTAGGTATAGGCAAAGTCTGTCTTTTTCGGAATGTTTGCATATAACGGGATGATAGTGGGTGCAAGTTTGAGATGTGCAACCCCTTTTTGTGTTCCGACCATAAATTCTGTACTTGTAGCAGACTTTGGGGTGAGCATAGTTGCACTTTTTTCCTGAGCGCCCATATTTGCAGGAATGAGTTTTATAAAATTTGCAGATTTTTATCTTCTTATTATCACTATTTTTATTATTAGAGTTAGAGGTGTTTGTGGTAGAAGGCAAGGTTGGATTGACTGGGGGGTTAGGTTTGTTAGGGTCAACCGAGGCCGTTTGTAGTGACTGCTCAATGTCACTACATTCTTGTTCACTGTCATTTTCATTTTCTATAGTATCATTTTGTAGGTTATCAGAGGCAGCGTTAATTATTACTTCCAACGGCTGCTTGCACACACTAACATCTTGATCACTGTAGGTTATCAGAGGCAGCGTTAATTATTACTTCCAACGGCTGCTTGCACACACTAACATCTTGATCACTGTAGGTTATCAGAGGCAGCGTTAATTATTACTTCCAACGGCTGCTTGCACACACTAACATCTTGATCACTTTAGGTTATCAGAGGCAGCGTTAATTATTACTTCCAACGGCTGCTTGCACACACTAACATCTTGATCACTGTTGTTTTCGCTTTCATTCTCTATAGTCTCCCCCGCATCAATGAGAAGATTAGAGACAAAAGCAAATTTTCGATCATAATCCTCGTCATTCATGGAGGTACGAACACAAAGTTCACACTTGTATTTATGTCGAGTCGTGAACCAATTGACTAGTGCAAATGCTGGTAATTTGGAACAGTTTGGATGAATATATTTATCACATTTCTTGCACTTTATGCTTTCTAAAACACAGAGTTTAGAACATATAACACATGATTGCTCTGGTGGGGGTAAATTAGTACGTGACATTGTGTTGGTTTAGAATTTGGGTCGGGGTTAGTCAGCTGTTCAGGTGGCCGGGGTGGGAAGGCAGGGAGGGGGGGGGGGTTATCGGCAGTTATCGACTGTTTCTGTTGACATCACAGTCCACCTGCACATGCGCAAACATCAGGAACAGGGTCGAATGGACGGTATAGCCTGGGAATTTCTATTATACACTGTTACTGTGACTAAGTCCAGCTACACCAATAATCCAGAACCTGACAACTTGTTCCTTTGCCACTTATAGAGCTTTATGGGCGTTTGGGAGTGTGTATGGGGAATATTAACACAGGAATTAACACTGGGAATCGGAGCTCAATTGTAACACGTCATTACTCCACGACACCGACTGACACACACACACACACACAGACACACACACACACATACACATACACACACACACTCACACACACGTACACACACACACTCACACACACGTACACACACACACGTTCACACACGTACACACACACATACACACACACATACACACACTCACACACATACATAAACACACACACACGTACACACACACACGTACACACACACGTACATACACATACACGCGTACACACACATGTACACACACACATGTACACACATGTACACACACATGTACACACACATACACACACATACACACACAAGTACACACACAGACACACATACACACACACACGTACACATACATACACACACATATACACATGTATACACACACACACACAAGTACACATGTACACACACACACACACACACACACATACACATACACACACATGTACACGTACACATACATGTATACATACACAGACACACAGGGCCTCTGGTGTTATTTTCTGAGGTTGATATTTCTATGTGCGTATGAGGGTGTGTGTGTACGTATGGAGTGTATGCATGTTCATGCTTTTTCGCGTACATGGAATTGTTGATAGTTACTGAGATACACAGGGGTTGATATTTCTATGTGTGTATGAGGGTGTGTGTGTACGTATGGAGTTTATTTATGGAGTCTATTTATTAACCAAAAGATAGATGATAAAATTATCTAATAGATGCCATCAACAAATTGTTGATAGATAGATAAATAGACGAGTAATTAACGACGAAATGGGACACTTTGGTAATATTTTACAATTTTTTGTAAAAAATATAATATATAAAGTGAAATTTCTCATCTTAGGAATAAGATAAATACATATATGTATAAACCAAACAATAGACAATAAAATTATCTAGTAGATGCCATCAACAAATTGTCGATAAATAGACCAATAGACGAGTAATTAACAAGAAAATTAAGACACTTTTGTCATATTTTACTATTTTTAGTTAAAAATATATTATATAAAGTGAAATTTCTCATCTTAGGAAATAGATAAATAGATACATGTATATACCAAAAATAGACAATAAAATTATCTATTAGATGCCATCAACAAAGTGTCGATAGATAGATAAATAGACGAGTAATTAACGAAAAAAGTGGGACACTTTGGTCATATTTTAGAATTTTTAGTAAAAAATATATCATATAAAGTGAAATTTCTCATCTTAGGAAATAGATAAATTGATACATGTATATACGAAAAGATAGACAATAAAATTATCTATTAGATGCCATTGACAAATTGTCATATAAATTGATAAATAAACGAGTAATTAACAAGAAAATTAAGACAATTTTGTCATATTTTACTATTTTTAGTCAAAAACATATTATATAAAGTGAAATTTCTCATCTTAAAAAATAGATAAATAGATACATGTATATACCAAAAAATAGATGATAAAATTATCTATTAGATGCCATCAACAAATTGTTGATAGATAGATAAATATACGAGTAATTAATGAAGAAATGGGACACTTTGGTAATATTTTACAATTTTTTGTAAAAAATATAATATATAAAGTGAAATTTCTCATCTTAGGAAATAGATAAATTGATACATGTATATACGAAAAGATAGACAATAAAATTATCTATTAGATGCCATCAACAAATTTTCCATAGATAGATAAATAGACGAGTAATAAATGAATAAATAAAGACACTTTGGTCATATTTTACAATTTTGTCAAAAATATATTATATAAAGTGACATTTCTGATCTTATGAAATAGATAAATTGATACACATATATACGAAAAGATAAACAATAAAATTATCTATTAGATGCCATGAACAAATTGTCGATAGATAGATAAATAGATGAGTAATAAATGAAATAATTAAGACACTTTTGTCATATTTTACAATTTTTATTAAAAAATATATTATATAAAGTGAAATTTCTCATCATAAAAAATAGATAAATAGATACATGTATATACCAAAAGATAGACAATAAAATTATCTATTAGATGCCATCAACAAATTGTTGATAGATAGATAAATAGACGAGTAATTAATTAAGAAATGCGACACTTTGGTAATATTTTACAATTTTTTGTAAAAAAATTATATTATATAAAGTGAAATTTCTCATCTTAGGAATAAGATAAATACATATATGTATAAACCAAAAGATAGATAATAAAATTATCTATTAGATGCTATCAACAAATTGTCGATAAATAGATAAATAGACGAGTAATTAACAATAAAATTAAGACACTTTGTCATATTTTACTATTTTTAGTTAAAAATATAATATATAAAGTGACATTTCTCATCTTAGAAAATAGATAAATCGATACATGTATAAACCAAAAGATCGATAATAAAATGATCTATTAGATGTCATCAACAAATTGTCGATAGATAAATAAATAGACGAGTAATAAATGAATAAATTAAGACACTTTTGTCATATTTTACAATTTTTAGTCAAAAGTTTATTATATAAAGTAAAATTTCTCATCTTAGGAAATAGATAAATATATATATATATATATATACCAAAAGATAGACAATAAAATTATCCATTAGATGCCATCAACAAATTGTCAATTGATAGATAAATAAACGAGTAATAAATGAAACAATTAAGACATTTTTGTCATATTTTACAATTTTTAGTAAAAAATATATTTTATAAGGTGAAATTTCTCATCTTAGGAAATAGATAAATAGATACATGTAAATACCAAAATATAGACAATAAAATTATCTATTAGATGCCATCAACAAATTGTCGATAAATAGATAAATAGATGAGTAATTAACAAGAAAATTAAGACACTTTTGTCATATTTTACTATTTTTAGTTAAAAATATATTATATAAAGTGAAATTTCTCATCTTAGGAAATAGATAAATAGATACATGTATATACCAAAAGATAGACAATAAAATTATCTATTAGATGCCATCAACAAATTGTCGATAGAAAGATAAATAGACGAGTAATTAACGAAAAAAGTGGGACACTTTGGTCATATTATACAATTTTTAGTCAAAAATATATTATATAAAGTGAAATTTCTCATCTTAGGAAATAGATAAATTGATACATGTATATACGAAAAGATAGACAATAAAATTATCTATTAGATGCCATCAACAAATTTTCCATAGATAGATAAATAGACGAGTAATAAATGAATAAATAAAGACACTTTGGTCATATTTTACAATTTTGTCAAAAATATATTATATAAAGTGATATTTCTCTTCTTATGAAATAGATAAATTGATACACATATATACGAAAAGATAGACAATAAAATTATCTATTAGATGCCATGAACAAATAGTCGATAGATAGATAAATAGATGAGTAATAAATGAAATAATTAAGACATTTTGTTATATTTTACAATTTTTAGTCAAAAATATATTATATAAAGTGAAATTTCTCATCATAAAAAATAGATAAATAGATACATGTATATACCAAAAGATAGACGATAAAATTATCTATTAGATGCCATCAACAAATTGTTGATAGATAGATAAATAGACGAGTAATTAATGAAGAAATGCGACACTTTGGTAATATTTTACAATTTTTTGTAAAAAAAATATAATATATAAAGTGAAATTTCTCATCTTAGGAATAAGATAAATACATATATGTATAAACCAAACGATAGACAATAAAATTATCTATTAGATGCCATCAATAAATTGTCGATAAATAGATAAATAGACGAGTAATTAACAAGAAAATTAAGACACTTTTGTCATATTTTACTATTTTTAGTTAAAAATATATTATATAAAGTGAAATTTCTCATCTTAGAAAATAGATAAATCGATACATGTATAAACCAAAAGATCGATAATAAAATGATCTATTAGATGTCATCAACAAATTGTCGATAGATAAATAAATAGACGAGTAATAAATGAATAAATTAAGACACTTTTGTCATATTTTACAATTTTTAGTCAAAAGTTTATTATATAAAGTAAAATTTCTCATCATAGGAAATAGATAAATATATATATATATATATATATATATACCAAAAGATAGACAATAAAATTATCTATTAGATGCCATCAACAAATTGTCAATTGATAGATAAATAAACGAGTAATAAATGAAACAATTAAGACATTTTTGTCATATTTTACAATTTTTTGTAAAAAATATATTATATAAGGTGAAATTTCTCATCTTGGGAAATAGATAAATAGATACATGTAAATACCAAAATATAGACAATAAAATTATCTATTAGATGCCATCAACAAATTGTCGATAAATAGATAAATAGATGAGTAATTAACAAGAAAATTAAGACACTTTTGTCATATTTTACTATTTTTAGTTAAAAATATATTATATAAAGTGAAATTTCTCATCTTAGGAAATAGATAAATAGATACATGTATATACCAAAAGATAGACAATAAAATTATCTATTAGATGCCATCAACAAATTGTCGATAGAAAGATAAATAGACGAGTATTTAACGAAAAAAGTGAGACACTTTGGTCATATTATACAATTTTTAGTCAAAAATATATTACATAAAGTGAAATTTCTCATCTTAGGAAATAGATAAATAGATACATGTAAATACCAAAATATAGACAATAAAATTATCTATTAGATGCCATCAACAAATTGTCGATAAATAGATAAATAGATGAGTAATTAACAAGAAAGATAAGACACTTTTGTCATATTTTACTAGTTTTAGTTAGAAATATATTATATAAAGTGAAATTTCTATTCTTGGGAAATAGATAAATAGGTACATGTATATACCAGAAAATAGACAATAAAATTATCTATTAGATGCCATCAACAAATTGTCGATAGATACATAAATAAACGAGTAATTATTGAAAAATGTGGGACATTTTGGTCATATTTTACTATTTTTAGTTAAAAATATATTATATAAAGTGAAATTTTTCATCTTAGGAAATAGATAAATATATATATGTATATACCAAAAGATAGACAATAGAATTATCTATTAGATGCCATCAACAAATTTTCAATAGATAGATAAATAGATGAGTAATAAATGAATAAATTATGACATTTTTGTCATATTTTACAATTTTTAGTCAAAAATATATTATATAAAGTGAAATTTCTCATCTTAGGAAATAGATAAATTGATACATGTATATACGAAAAGATAGACAATAAAATTATCTATTAGATGCCATCAACAAATTGTCGATAAATAGATGAATAGACGAGTAATTAACAATAAAATTAAGACACTTTTGTCATATTTTACTATTTTTAGTTAAAAATATAATATATAGAGTGACATTTCTCATCTTAGAAAATAGATAAATCGATACATGTATAAACCAAAAGATCGATAATAAAATGATCTATTAGATGTCATCAACAAATTGTCGATAGATAAATAAATAGACGAGTAATAAATGAATAAATTAAGACACTTTTGTCATATTTTACAATTTTTAGTCAAAAGTTTATTATATAAAATAAAATTTCTCATCTTAGGAAATAGATAAATAGATATATGTATATACCAAAAGATAGACAATAAATTTATCTATTAGATGCCATCAACAAATTGTCAATTGATAGATAAATAAACGAGTAATAAATGAAACAATTAAGACATTTTTGTCATATTTTACAATTTTTAGTAAAAAATATATTATATAAGGTGAAATTTCTCATCTTAGGAAATAGATAAATAGATACATGTAAATACCAAAATATAGACAATAAAATTATCTATTAGATGCCATCAACAAATTGTCGATAAATAGATAAATAGATGAGTAATTAACAAGAAAATTAAGACACTTTTGTCATATTTTACTATTTTTAGTTAAAAATACATTATATAAAGTGAAATTTCTCATCTTAGGAAATAGATAAATAGATACATGTATATACCAAAAGATAGACAATAAAATTATCTATTAGATGCCAGCAACAAATTGTCGATAGAAAGATAAATAGACGAGTAATTAACGAAAAAAGTAGGACACTTTGGTCATATTATACAATTTTTAGTCAAAAATATATTATATAAAGTGAAATTTCTCATATTAGAAAATAGATAAATTGATACATGTGTATACGAAAAGATAGACAATAAAATTATCTATTAGATGCCATCAACAAATTTTCCATAGATAGATAAATAGACGAGTAATAAATGAATAAATAAAGACACTTTGGTCATATTTTACAATTTTTAGTCAAAAATATATCATATAAAGTGAAATTTCTGATCTTATGAAATAGATAAATTGATACACATATATACGAAAAGATAGACAATAAAATTATCTATTAGATGCTATGAACAAATTGTCGATAGATAGATAAATAGATGAGTAATAAATGAAATAATTAAGACACTTTTGTCATATTTTACAATTTTTAGTCAAAAATATATTATAAAAAGTGAAATTTCTCATCTTAAAAAATAGATAAATAGATACATGTATATACCAAAAGATAGACGATAAAATTATCTAATAGATCCCATCAACAAATTGTTGAAAGATAGATAAATAGAGGAGTAATTAATGAAGAAATGCGACACTTTGGTAATATTTACAATTTTTTGTAAAAAAAATATAATATATAAAGTGATATTTTTCATCTTAGGAATAATATAAATACATATATGTATAAACCAAACGATAGACAATAAAATTATCTATTAGATGCCATCAACAAATTGTCGATAAATAGATAAATAGACGAGTAATTAACAAGAAAATTAAGACACTTTTGTCATATTTTACTATTTTTAGTTAAAAATATATTATATAAATTAAAATTTCTCATCTTAGGAAATAGATAAATAGATATATGTATATACCAAAATATAGACAATAAAATTATATATTAGATGCCATCAACAAATTGTTGATAGATAGACAAATAGAGGAGTAATAAACAAGAAAATTAAGACACTTTTGTCATATTTTACTATTTTTAGTTAAAAATATATTATATAAAATGAAATTTCTCATCTTAGGAAATAGATAAATAGATACATGTATATACCAAAAGATAGACAATAAAATTATCTATTAGACGCCATCAACATATTGTCGAAAGAAAGATAAATAGATGAGTAATAAAAAAGAAAATAAGACATTTTTGTCATATTTTACTATTCTTAGTCAAAAATATATTATATAAAGGAAAATTTCTCATCTTAGGGAATAGATAAATAGATATATGTATATACCAAAAGATAGACAATAAAATTATCTATTAGATGCCATGAACAAATAGTCGATAGATAGATAAATAGATGAGTAATAAATGAAATAATTAAGACATTTTGTTATAATTTACAATTTTTAGTCAAAAATATATTATATAAAGTGAAATTTATCATCATAAAAAATAGATAAATAGATACATGTATATACCAAAAGATAGACGATAAAATTATCTATTAGATGCCATCAACAAATTGTTGATAGATAGATAAATAGACGAGTAATTAATGAAGAAATGCGACACTTTGGTAATATTTTACAATTTTTTGTAAAAAAAATATAATTTTATAAAGTGAAATTTCTCATCTTAGAAATAAGATAAATACATATATGTATAAACCAAACGATAGACAATAAAATTATCTATTAGATGCCATCAACAAATTGTCGATAAATAGATAAATAGACGAGTAATTAACAAGAAAATTAAGACACTTTTGTCATATTTTACTATTTTTAGTTAAAAATATATTATATAAAGTGAAATTTCTCATCTTAGAAAATAGATAAATCGATACATGTATAAACCAAAAGATCGATAATAAAATGATCTATTAGATGTCATCAACAAATTGTCGATAGATAAATAAATAGACGAGTAATAAATGAATAAATTAAGACACTTTTGTCATATTTTACAATTTTTAGTCAAAAGTTTATTATATAAAGTAAAATTTCTCATCATAGGAAATAGATAAATATATATATATATATATACCAAAAGATAGACAATAAAATTATCTATTAGATGCCATCAACAAATTGTCAATTGATAGATAAATAAACGAGTAATAAATGAAACAATTAAGACATTTTTGTCATATTTTACAATTTTTTGTAAAAAATATATTATATAAGGTGAAATTTCTCATCTTGGGAAATAGATAAATAGATACATGTAAATACCAAAATATAGACAATAAAATTATCTATTAGATGCCATCAACAAATTGTCGATAAATAGATAAATAGATGAGTAATTAACAAGAAAATTAAGACACTTTTGTCATATTTTACTATTTTTAGTTAAAAATATATTATATAAAGTGAAATTTCTCATCTTAGGAAATAGATAAATAGATACATGTATATACCAAAAGATAGACAATAAAATTATCTATTAGATGCCATCAACAAATTGTCGATAGAAAGATAAATAGACGAGTATTTAACGAAAAAAGTGAGACACTTTGGTCATATTATACAATTTTTAGTCAAAAATATATTACATAAAGTGAAATTTCTCATCTTAGGAAATAGATAAATAGATACATGTAAATACCAAAATATAGACAATAAAATTATCTATTAGATGCCATCAACAAATTGTCGATAAATAGATAAATAGATGAGTAATTAACAAGAAAGATAAGACACTTTTGTCATATTTTACTAGTTTTAGTCAAAAATATATTATATAAAGTGAAATTTCTCATCTTAGGAAATAGATAAATTGATACATGTATATACGAAAAGATAGACAATAAAATTATCTATTAGATGCCATCAACAAATTTTCCATAGATAGATAAATAGACGAGTAATAAATGAATAAATAAAGACACTTTGGTCATATTTTACAATTTTGTCAAAAATATATTATATAAAGTGATATTTCTCTTCTTATGAAATAGATAAATTGATACACATATATACGAAAAGATAGACAATAAAATTATCTATTAGATGCCATGAACAAATAGTCGATAGATAGATAAATAGATGAGTAATAAATGAAATAATTAAGACATTTTGTTATATTTTACAATTTTTAGTCAAAAATATATTATATAAAGTGAAATTTCTCATCATAAAAAATAGATAAATAGATACATGTATATACCAAAAGATAGACGATAAAATTATCTATTAGATGCCATCAACAAATTGTTGATAGATAGATAAATAGACGAGTAATTAATGAAGAAATGCGACACTTTGGTAATATTTTACAATTTTTTGTAAAAAAAATATAATATATAAAGTGAAATTTCTCATCTTAGGAATAAGATAAATACATATATGTATAAACCAAACGATAGACAATAAAATTATCTATTAGATGCCATCAATAAATTGTCGATAAATAGATAAATAGACGAGTAATTAACAAGAAAATTAAGACACTTTTGTCATATTTTACTATTTTTAGTTAAAAATATATTATATAAAGTGAAATTTCTCATCTTAGAAAATAGATAAATCGATACATGTATAAACCAAAAGATCGATAATAAAATGATCTATTAGATGTCATCAACAAATTGTCGATAGATAAATAAATAGACGAGTAATAAATGAATAAATTAAGACACTTTTGTCATATTTTACAATTTTTAGTCAAAAGTTTATTATATAAAGTAAAATTTCTCATCATAGGAAATAGATAAATATATATATATATATATATATATATATACCAAAAGATAGACAATAAAATTATCTATTAGATGCCATCAACAAATTGTCAATTGATAGATAAATAAACGAGTAATAAATGAAACAATTAAGACATTTTTGTCATATTTTACAATTTTTTGTAAAAAATATATTATATAAGGTGAAATTTCTCATCTTGGGAAATAGATAAATAGATACATGTAAATACCAAAATATAGACAATAAAATTATCTATTAGATGCCATCAACAAATTGTCGATAAATAGATAAATAGATGAGTAATTAACAAGAAAATTAAGACACTTTTGTCATATTTTACTATTTTTAGTTAAAAATATATTATATAAAGTGAAATTTCTCATCTTAGGAAATAGATAAATAGATACATGTATATACCAAAAGATAGACAATAAAATTATCTATTAGATGCCATCAACAAATTGTCGATAGAAAGATAAATAGACGAGTATTTAACGAAAAAAGTGAGACACTTTGGTCATATTATACAATTTTTAGTCAAAAATATATTACATAAAGTGAAATTTCTCATCTTAGGAAATAGATAAATAGATACATGTAAATACCAAAATATAGACAATAAAATTATCTATTAGATGCCATCAACAAATTGTCGATAAATAGATAAATAGATGAGTAATTAACAAGAAAGATAAGACACTTTTGTCATATTTTACTAGTTTTAGTTAGAAATATATTATATAAAGTGAAATTTCTATTCTTGGGAAATAGATAAATAGGTACATGTATATACCAGAAAATAGACAATAAAATTATCTATTAGATGCCATCAACAAATTGTCGATAGATACATAAATAAACGAGTAATTATTGAAAAATGTGGGACATTTTGGTCATATTTTACTATTTTTAGTTAAAAATATATTATATAAAGTGAAATTTTTCATCTTAGGAAATAGATAAATATATATATGTATATACCAAAAGATAGACAATAGAATTATCTATTAGATGCCATCAACAAATTTTCAATAGATAGATAAATAGATGAGTAATAAATGAATAAATTATGACATTTTTGTCATATTTTACAATTTTTAGTCAAAAATATATTATATAAAGTGAAATTTCTCATCTTAGGAAATAGATAAATTGATACATGTATATACGAAAAGATAGACAATAAAATTATCTATTAGATGCCATCAACAAATTGTCGATAAATAGATGAATAGACGAGTAATTAACAATAAAATTAAGACACTTTTGTCATATTTTACTATTTTTAGTTAAAAATATAATATATAGAGTGACATTTCTCATCTTAGAAAATAGATAAATCGATACATGTATAAACCAAAAGATCGATAATAAAATGATCTATTAGATGTCATCAACAAATTGTCGATAGATAAATAAATAGACGAGTAATAAATGAATAAATTAAGACACTTTTGTCATATTTTACAATTTTTAGTCAAAAGTTTATTATATAAAATAAAATTTCTCATCTTAGGAAATAGATAAATAGATATATGTATATACCAAAAGATAGACAATAAATTTATCTATTAGATGCCATCAACAAATTGTCAATTGATAGATAAATAAACGAGTAATAAATGAAACAATTAAGACATTTTTGTCATATTTTACAATTTTTAGTAAAAAATATATTATATAAGGTGAAATTTCTCATCTTAGGAAATAGATAAATAGATACATGTAAATACCAAAATATAGACAATAAAATTATCTATTAGATGCCATCAACAAATTGTCGATAAATAGATAAATAGATGAGTAATTAACAAGAAAATTAAGACACTTTTGTCATATTTTACTATTTTTAGTTAAAAATACATTATATAAAGTGAAATTTCTCATCTTAGGAAATAGATAAATAGATACATGTATATACCAAAAGATAGACAATAAAATTATCTATTAGATGCCAGCAACAAATTGTCGATAGAAAGATAAATAGACGAGTAATTAACGAAAAAAGTAGGACACTTTGGTCATATTATACAATTTTTAGTCAAAAATATATTATATAAAGTGAAATTTCTCATATTAGAAAATAGATAAATTGATACATGTGTATACGAAAAGATAGACAATAAAATTATCTATTAGATGCCATCAACAAATTTTCCATAGATAGATAAATAGACGAGTAATAAATGAATAAATAAAGACACTTTGGTCATATTTTACAATTTTTAGTCAAAAATATATCATATAAAGTGAAATTTCTGATCTTATGAAATAGATAAATTGATACACATATATACGAAAAGATAGACAATAAAATTATCTATTAGATGCTATGAACAAATTGTCGATAGATAGATAAATAGATGAGTAATAAATGAAATAATTAAGACACTTTTGTCATATTTTACAATTTTTAGTCAAAAATATATTATAAAAAGTGAAATTTCTCATCTTAAAAAATAGATAAATAGATACATGTATATACCAAAAGATAGACGATAAAATTATCTAATAGATCCCATCAACAAATTGTTGAAAGATAGATAAATAGAGGAGTAATTAATGAAGAAATGCGACACTTTGGTAATATTTACAATTTTTTGTAAAAAAAATATAATATATAAAGTGATATTTTTCATCTTAGGAATAATATAAATACATATATGTATAAACCAAACGATAGACAATAAAATTATCTATTAGATGCCATCAACAAATTGTCGATAAATAGATAAATAGACGAGTAATTAACAAGAAAATTAAGACACTTTTGTCATATTTTACTATTTTTAGTTAAAAATATATTATATAAATTAAAATTTCTCATCTTAGGAAATAGATAAATAGATATATGTATATACCAAAATATAGACAATAAAATTATATATTAGATGCCATCAACAAATTGTTGATAGATAGACAAATAGAGGAGTAATAAACAAGAAAATTAAGACACTTTTGTCATATTTTACTATTTTTAGTTAAAAATATATTATATAAAATGAAATTTCTCATCTTAGGAAATAGATAAATAGATACATGTATATACCAAAAGATAGACAATAAAATTATCTATTAGACGCCATCAACATATTGTCGAAAGAAAGATAAATAGATGAGTAATAAAAAAGAAAATAAGACATTTTTGTCATATTTTACTATTCTTAGTCAAAAATATATTATATAAAGGAAAATTTCTCATCTTAGGGAATAGATAAATAGATATATGTATATACCAAAAGATAGACAATAAAATTATCTATTAGATGCCATGAACAAATAGTCGATAGATAGATAAATAGATGAGTAATAAATGAAATAATTAAGACATTTTGTTATAATTTACAATTTTTAGTCAAAAATATATTATATAAAGTGAAATTTATCATCATAAAAAATAGATAAATAGATACATGTATATACCAAAAGATAGACGATAAAATTATCTATTAGATGCCATCAACAAATTGTTGATAGATAGATAAATAGACGAGTAATTAATGAAGAAATGCGACACTTTGGTAATATTTTACAATTTTTTGTAAAAAAAATATAATTTTATAAAGTGAAATTTCTCATCTTAGAAATAAGATAAATACATATATGTATAAACCAAACGATAGACAATAAAATTATCTATTAGATGCCATCAACAAATTGTCGATAAATAGATAAATAGACGAGTAATTAACAAGAAAATTAAGACACTTTTGTCATATTTTACTATTTTTAGTTAAAAATATATTATATAAAGTGAAATTTCTCATCTTAGAAAATAGATAAATCGATACATGTATAAACCAAAAGATCGATAATAAAATGATCTATTAGATGTCATCAACAAATTGTCGATAGATAAATAAATAGACGAGTAATAAATGAATAAATTAAGACACTTTTGTCATATTTTACAATTTTTAGTCAAAAGTTTATTATATAAAGTAAAATTTCTCATCATAGGAAATAGATAAATATATATATATATATATACCAAAAGATAGACAATAAAATTATCTATTAGATGCCATCAACAAATTGTCAATTGATAGATAAATAAACGAGTAATAAATGAAACAATTAAGACATTTTTGTCATATTTTACAATTTTTTGTAAAAAATATATTATATAAGGTGAAATTTCTCATCTTGGGAAATAGATAAATAGATACATGTAAATACCAAAATATAGACAATAAAATTATCTATTAGATGCCATCAACAAATTGTCGATAAATAGATAAATAGATGAGTAATTAACAAGAAAATTAAGACACTTTTGTCATATTTTACTATTTTTAGTTAAAAATATATTATATAAAGTGAAATTTCTCATCTTAGGAAATAGATAAATAGATACATGTATATACCAAAAGATAGACAATAAAATTATCTATTAGATGCCATCAACAAATTGTCGATAGAAAGATAAATAGACGAGTATTTAACGAAAAAAGTGAGACACTTTGGTCATATTATACAATTTTTAGTCAAAAATATATTATATAAAGTGAAATTTCTCATCTTAGGAAATAGATAAATAGATACATGTAAATACCAAAATATAGACAATAAAATTATCTATTAGATGCCATCAACAAATTGTCGATAAATAGATAAATAGATGAGTAATTAACAAGAAAGATAAGACACTTTTGTCATATTTTACTAGTTTTAGTTAGAAATATATTATATAAAGTGAAATTTCTATTCTTGGGAAATAGATAAATAGGTACATGTATATACCAGAAAATAGACAATAAAATTATCTATTAGATGCCATCAACAAATTGTCGATAGATACATAAATAAACGAGTAATTATTGAAAAATGTGGGACATTTTGGTCATATTTTACTATTTTTAGTTAAAAATATATTATATAAAGTGAAATTTTTCATCTTAGGAAATAGATAAATATATATATGTATATACCAAAAGATAGACAATAGAATTATCTATTAGATGCCATCAACAAATTGTCGATAAATAGATAAATAGACGAGTAATTAACAATAAAATTAAGACACTTTTGTCATATTTTACTATTTTTAGTTAAAAATATAATATATAAAGTGACATTTCTCATCTTAGAAAATAGATAAATCGATACATGTATAAACCAAAAGATCGATAATAAAATGATCTATTAGATGTCATCAACAAATTGTCGATAGATAAATAAATAGACGAGTAATAAATGAATAAATTAAGACACTTTTGTCATATTTTACAATTTTTAGTCAAAAGTTTATTATATAAAATAAAATTTCTCATCTTAGGAAATAGATAAATAGATATATGTATATACCAAAAGATAGACAATAAATTTATCTATTAGATGCCATCAACAAATTGTCAATTGATAGATAAATAAACGAGTAATAAATGAAACAATTAAGACATTTTTGTCATATTTTACAATTTTTAGTAAAAAATATATTATATAAGGTGAAATTTCTCATCTTAGGAAATAGATAAATAGATACATGTAAATACCAAAATATAGACAATAAAATTATCTATTAGATGCCATCAACAAATTGTCGATAAATAGATAAATAGATGAGTAATTAACAAGAAAATTAAGACACTTTTGTCATATTTTACTATTTTTAGTTAAAAATATATTATATAAAATGAAATTTCTCATCTTAGGAAATAGATAAATAGATACATGTATATACCAAAAGATAGACAATAAAATTATCTATTAGATGCCATCAACAAATTGTCGATAGATAGATAAATAGACGAGTAATTAACGAAAAAAGTGGGACACTTTGGTCATATTATACAATTTTTAGTCAAAAATATATTATATAAAGTGAAATTTCTCATCTAACGAAATAGATAAATTGATACATGTGTATACGAAAAGATAGACAATAAAATTATCTATTAGATGCCATCAACAAATTTTCCATAGATAGATAAATAGATGAGTAATAAATGAATAAATAAAGACACTTGGGTCATATTTTACAATTTTGTCAAAAATATATTATATAAAGTGATATTTCTCTTCTTATGAAATAGATAAATTGATACACATATGTACGAAAACATAGACAATAAAATTATCTATTAGATACCATGAACAAATAGTCGATAGATAGATAAATAGATGAGTAATAAATGAAATAATGAAGACACTTTTGTTATATTTTACAATTTTTATTCAAAAATATATTATATAAAGTGAAATTTCTCATCATAAAAAATAGATAAATAGATACATGTATATACCAAAAGATAGACGATAAAATTATCTATTAGATGCCATCAACAAATTGTTGATAGATAGATAAATAGACGAGTAATTAATGAAGAAATGCGACACTTTGGTAATATTTTACAATTTTTTGTAAAAAAAATATAATATATAAAGTGAAATTTCTCATCTTAGGAATAAGATAAATACATATATGTATAAACCAAACGATAGACAATAAAATTATCTATTAGATGCCATCAACAAATTGTCGATAAATAGATAAATAGACGAGTAATTAACAAGAAAATTAAGACACTTTTGTCATATTTTACTATTTTTAGTTAAAAATATATTATATAAAGTGAAATTTCTCATCTTAGAAAATAGATAAATCGATACATGTATAAACCAAAAGATCGATAATAAAATGATCTATTAGATGTCATCAACAAATTGTCGATAGATAAATAAATAGACGAGTAATAAATGAATAAATTAAGACACTTTTGTCATATTTTACAATTTTTAGTCAAAAGTTTATTATATAAAGTAAAATTTCTCATCTTAGGAAATAGATAAATAGATATATATATATACCAAAAGATAGACAATAAAATTATCTATTAGATGCCATCAACAAATTGTCAATTGATAGATAAATAAACGAGTAATAAATGAAACAATTAAGACATTTTTGTCATATTTTACATTTTTTTGTAAAAAATATATTATATAAGGTGAAATTTCTCATCTTGGGAAATAGATAAATAGATACATGTAAATACCAAAATATAGACAATAAAATTATCTATTAGATGCCATCAACAAATTGTCGATAAATAGATAAATAGATGAGTAATTAACAAGAAAATTTAGACACTTTTGTCATATTTTACTATTTTTAGTTAAAAATATATTATATAAAGTGAAATTTCTCATCTTAGGAAATAGATAAATAGATACATGTATATACCAAAAGATAGACAATAAAATTATCAATTAGATGCCATCAACAAATTGTCGATAGAAAGATAAATAGACGAGTATTTAACGAAAAAAGTGAGACACTTTGGTCATATTATACAATTTTTAGTCAAAAATATATTATATAAAGTGAAATTTCTCATCTTAGGAAATAGATAAATAGATACATGTAAATACCAAAATATAGACAATAAAATTATCTATTAGATGCCATCAACAAATTGTCGATAAATAGATAAATAGATGAGTAATTAACAAGAAAGATAAGACACTTTTGTCATATTTTACTAGTTTTAGTTAGAAATATATTATATAAGGTGAAATTTCTCATCTTGGGAAATAGATAAATAGATACATGTAAATACCAAAATATAGACAATAAAATTATCTATTAGATGCCATCAACAAATTGTCGATAAATAGATAAATAGATGAGTAATTAACAAGAAAATTTAGACACTTTTGTCATATTTTACTATTTTTAGTTAAAAATATATTATATAAAGTGAAATTTCTCATCTTAGGAAATAGATAAATAGATACATGTATATACCAAAAGATAGACAATAAAATTATCTATTAGATGCCATCAACAAATTGTCGATAGAAAGATAAATAGACGAGTATTTAACGAAAAAATTGAGACACTTTGGTCATATTATACAATTTTTAGTCAAAAATATATTATATAAAGTGAAATTTCTCATCTTAGGAAATAGATAAATAGATACATGTATATACGAAAAGATAGACAATAAAATTATCTATTAGATGCCATCAACAAATTGTCGATAAATAGATAAATAAACGAGTAATAAATGAAACAATTAAGACATTTTTGTCATATTTTACAATTTTTTGTAAAAAATATATTATATAAGGTGAAATTTCTCATCTTGGGAAATAGATAAATAGATACATGTAAATACCAAAATATAGACAATAAAATTATCTATTAGATGCCATCAACAAATTGTCGATAAATAGATAAATAGATGAGTAATTAACAAGAAAATTAAGACACTTTTGTCATATTTTACTATTTTTAGTTAAAAATATATTATATAAAGTGAAATTTCTCATCTTAGGAAATAGATAAATAGATACATGTATATACCAAAAGATAGACAATAAAATTATCTATTAGATGCCATCAACAAATTGTCGATAGAAAGATAAATAGACGAGTATTTAACGAAAAAAGTGAGACACTTTGGTCATATTATACAATTTTTAGTCAAAAATATATTACATAAAGTGAAATTTCTCATCTTAGGAAATAGATAAATAGATACATGTAAATACCAAAATATAGACAATAAAATTATCTATTAGATGCCATCAACAAATTGTCGATAAATAGATAAATAGATGAGTAATTAACAAGAAAGATAAGACACTTTTGTCATATTTTACTAGTTTTAGTTAGAAATATATTATATAAAGTGAAATTTCTATTCTTGGGAAATAGATAAATAGGTACATGTATATACCAGAAAATAGACAATAAAATTATCTATTAGATGCCATCAACAAATTGTCGATAGATACATAAATAAACGAGTAATTATTGAAAAATGTGGGACATTTTGGTCATATTTTACTATTTTTAGTTAAAAATATATTATATAAAGTGAAATTTTTCATCTTAGGAAATAGATAAATATATATATGTATATACCAAAAGATAGACAATAGAATTATCTATTAGATGCCATCAACAAATTTTCAATAGATAGATAAATAGATGAGTAATAAATGAATAAATTATGACATTTTTGTCATATTTTACAATTTTTAGTCAAAAATATATTATATAAAGTGAAATTTCTCATCTTAGGAAATAGATAAATTGATACATGTATATACGAAAAGATAGACAATAAAATTATCTATTAGATGCCATCAACAAATTGTCGATAAATAGATGAATAGACGAGTAATTAACAATAAAATTAAGACACTTTTGTCATATTTTACTATTTTTAGTTAAAAATATAATATATAGAGTGACATTTCTCATCTTAGAAAATAGATAAATCGATACATGTATAAACCAAAAGATCGATAATAAAATGATCTATTAGATGTCATCAACAAATTGTCGATAGATAAATAAATAGACGAGTAATAAATGAATAAATTAAGACACTTTTGTCATATTTTACAATTTTTAGTCAAAAGTTTATTATATAAAATAAAATTTCTCATCTTAGGAAATAGATAAATAGATATATGTATATACCAAAAGATAGACAATAAATTTATCTATTAGATGCCATCAACAAATTGTCAATTGATAGATAAATAAACGAGTAATAAATGAAACAATTAAGACATTTTTGTCATATTTTACAATTTTTAGTAAAAAATATATTATATAAGGTGAAATTTCTCATCTTAGGAAATAGATAAATAGATACATGTAAATACCAAAATATAGACAATAAAATTATCTATTAGATGCCATCAACAAATTGTCGATAAATAGATAAATAGATGAGTAATTAACAAGAAAATTAAGACACTTTTGTCATATTTTACTATTTTTAGTTAAAAATACATTATATAAAGTGAAATTTCTCATCTTAGGAAATAGATAAATAGATACATGTATATACCAAAAGATAGACAATAAAATTATCTATTAGATGCCAGCAACAAATTGTCGATAGAAAGATAAATAGACGAGTAATTAACGAAAAAAGTAGGACACTTTGGTCATATTATACAATTTTTAGTCAAAAATATATCATATAAAGTGAAATTTCTGATCTTATGAAATAGATAAATTGATACACATATATACGAAAAGATAGACAATAAAATTATCTATTAGATGCTATGAACAAATTGTCGATAGATAGATAAATAGATGAGTAATAAATGAAATAATTAAGACACTTTTGTCATATTTTACAATTTTTAGTCAAAAATATATTATAAAAAGTGAAATTTCTCATCTTAAAAAATAGATAAATAGATACATGTATATACCAAAAGATAGACGATAAAATTATCTAATAGATCCCATCAACAAATTGTTGATAGATAGATAAATAGAGGAGTAATTAATGAAGAAATGCGACACTTTGGTAATATTTTACAATTTTTTGTAAAAAAAATATAATATATAAAGTGATATTTTTCATCTTAGGAATAATATAAATACATATATGTATAAACCAAACGATAGACAATAAAATTATCTATTAGATGCCATCAACAAATTGTCGATAAATAGATAAATAGACGAGTAATTAACAAGAAAATTAAGACACTTTTGTCATATTTTACTATTTTTAGTTAAAAATATATTATATAAATTAAAATTTCTCATCTTAGGAAATAGATAAATAGATATATGTATATACCAAAATATAGACAATAAAATTATATATTAGATGCCATCAACAAATTGTTGATAGATAGACAAATAGAGGAGTAATAAACAAGAAAATTAAGA
This sequence comes from Petrolisthes manimaculis, assembly GCA_034508575.1. Taxonomy (NCBI): domain Eukaryota; kingdom Metazoa; phylum Arthropoda; class Malacostraca; order Decapoda; family Porcellanidae; genus Petrolisthes; species Petrolisthes manimaculis. The sequence continues at coordinate 908,358 of JAWZYT010004163.1, forward strand.
CACTTTTGTCATATTTTACTATTTTTAGTTAAAAATATATTATATAAAATGAAATTTCTCATCTTAGGAAATAGATAAATAGATACATGTATATACCAAAAGATAGACAATATGATTATTTATTAGATGCCATCAACAAATTGTCGATATATAGATAAATAGACGAGTAATTAACGAAAAAAGTGGGACACTTTGGTCATATTTTACAATTTTTAGTTATAAATATATTATATAAATTGAAATTTCTCATCTTAGGAAATAGATAAATTGATACATGTATATACCAAAAGATAGACAATAAAATTATCTATTAGACGCCATCAACAAATTGTTGATAGATAGATAAATAGACGAGTAATTAATGAAGAAATGCGACACTTTGGTAATATTTTACAATTTTTTGTAAAAAAAATATAATATATAAAGTGAAATTTCTCATCTTAGAAATAAGATAAATACATATATGTATAAACCAAACGATAGACAATAAAATTATCTATTAGATGCCATCAACAAATTGTCGATAAATAGATAAATAGACGAGTAATTAACAAGAAAATTAAGACACTTTTGTCATATTTTACTATTTTTAGTTAAAAATATATTATATAAAGTGAAATTTCTCATCTTAGAAAATAGATAAATCGATACATGTATAAACCAAAAGATCGATAATAAAATGATCTATTAGATGTCATCAACAAATTGTCGATAGATAAATAAATAGACGAGTAATAAATGAATAAATTAAGACACTTTTGTCATATTTTACAATTTTTAGTCAAAAGTTTATTATATAAAGTAAAATTTCTCATCATAGGAAATAGATAAATAGATATATATATATATACCAAAAGATAGACAATAAAATTATCTATTAGATGCCATCAACAAATTGTCAATTGATAGATAAATAAACGAGTAATAAATGAAACAATTAAGACATTTTTGTCATATTTTACAATTTTTTGTAAAAAATATATTATATAAGGTGAAATTTCTCATCTTGGGAAATAGATAAATAGATACATGTAAATACCAAAATATAGACAATAAAATTATCTATTAGATGCCATCAACAAATTGTCGATAAATAGATAAATAGATGAGTAATTAACAAGAAAATTAAGACACTTTTGTCATATTTTACTATTTTTAGTTAAAAATATATTATATAAAGTGAAATTTCTCATCTTAGGAAATAGATAAATAGATACATGTATATACCAAAAGATAGACAATAAAATTATCTATTAGATGCCATCAACAAATTGTCGATAGAAAGATAAATAGACGAGTATTTAACGAAAAAAGTGAGACACTTTGGTCATATTATACAATTTTTAGTCAAAAATATATTATATAAAGTGAAATTTCTCATCTTAGGAAATAGATAAATAGATACATGTAAATACCAAAATATAGACAATAAAATTATCTATTAGATGCCATCAACAAATTGTCGATAAATAGATAAATAGATGAGTAATTAACAAGAAAGATAAGACACTTTTGTCATATTTTACTAGTTTTAGTTAGAAATATATTATATAAAGTGAAATTTCTATTCTTGGGAAATAGATAAATAGGTACATGTATATACCAGAAAATAGACAATAAAATTATCTATTAGATGCCATCAACAAATTGTCGATAGATACATAAATAAACGAGTAATTATTGAAAAATGTGGGACATTTTGGTCATATTTTACTATTTTTAGTTAAAAATATATTATATAAAGTGAAATTTTTCATCTTAGGAAATAGATAAATATATATATGTATATACCAAAAGATAGACAATAGAATTATCTATTAGATGCCATCAACAAATTTTCAATAGATAGATAAATAGATGAGTAATAAATGAATAAATTATGACATTTTTGTCATATTTTACAATTTTTAGTCAAAAATATATTATATAAAGTGAAATTTCTCATCTTAGGAAATAGATAAATTGATACATGTATATACGAAAAGATAGACAATAAAATTATCTATTAGATGCCATCAACAAATTGTCGATAAATAGATAAATAGACGAGTAATTAACAATAAAATTAAGACACTTTTGTCATATTTTACTATTTTTAGTTAAAAATATAATATATAAAGTGACATTTCTCATCTTAGAAAATAGATAAATCGATACATGTATAAACCAAAAGATCGATAATAAAATGATCTATTAGATGTCATCAACAAATTGTCGATAGATAAATAAATAGACGAGTAATAAATGAATAAATTAAGACACTTTTGTCATATTTTACAATTTTTAGTCAAAAGTTTATTATATAAAATAAAATTTCTCATCTTAGGAAATAGATAAATAGATATATGTATATACCAAAAGATAGACAATAAATTTATCTATTAGATGCCATCAACAAATTGTCAATTGATAGATAAATAAACGAGTAATAAATGAAACAATTAAGACATTTTTGTCATATTTTACAATTTTTAGTAAAAAATATATTATATAAGGTGAAATTTCTCATCTTAGGAAATAGATAAATAGATACATGTAAATACCAAAATATAGACAATAAAATTATCTATTAGATGCCATCAACAAATTGTCGATAAATAGATAAATAGATGAGTAATTAACAAGAAAATTAAGACACTTTTGTCATATTTTACTATTTTTAGTTAAAAATATATTATATAAAATGAAATTTCTCATCTTAGGAAATAGATAAATAGATACATGTATATACCAAAAGATAGACAATAAAATTATCTATTAGATGCCATCAACAAATTGTCGATAGATGATAAATAGACGAGTAATTAACGAAAAAAGTGGGACACTTTGGTCATATTATACAATTTTTAGTCAAAAATATATTATATAAAGTGAAATTTCTCATCTAACGAAATAGATAAATTGATACATGTGTATACGAAAAGATAGACAATAAAATTATCTATTAGATGCCATCAACAAATTTTCCATAGATAGATAAATAGATGAGTAATAAATGAATAAATAAAGACACTTGGGTCATATTTTACAATTTTGTCAAAAATATATTATATAAAGTGATATTTCTCTTCTTATGAAATAGATAAATTGATACACATATGTACGAAAACATAGACAATAAAATTATCTATTAGATACCATGAACAAATAGTCGATAGATAGATAAATAGATGAGTAATAAATGAAATAATGAAGACACTTTTGTTATATTTTACAATTTTTATTCAAAAATATATTATATAAAGTGAAATTTCTCATCATAAAAAATAGATAAATAGATACATGTATATACCAAAAGATAGACGATAAAATTATCTATTAGATGCCATCAACAAATTGTTGATAGATAGATAAATAGACGAGTAATTAATGAAGAAATGCGACACTTTGGTAATATTTTACAATTTTTTGTAAAAAAAATATAATATATAAAGTGAAATTTCTCATCTTAGAAATAAGATAAATACATATATGTATAAACCAAACGATAGACAATAAAATTATCTATTAGATGCCATCAACAAATTGTCGATAAATAGATAAATAGACGAGTAATTAACAAGAAAATTAAGACACTTTTGTCATATTTTACTATTTTTAGTTAAAAATATATTATATAAAGTGAAATTTCTCATCTTAGAAAATAGATAAATCGATACATGTATAAACCAAAAGATCGATAATAAAATGATCTATTAGATGTCATCAACAAATTGTCGATAGATAAATAAATAGACGAGTAATAAATGAATAAATTAAGACACTTTTGTCATATTTTACAATTTTTAGTCAAAAGTTTATTATATAAAGTAAAATTTCTCATCTTAGGAAATAGATAAATAGATATATATATATACCAAAAGATAGACAATAAAATTATCTATTAGATGCCATCAACAAATTGTCAATTGATAGATAAATAAACGAGTAATAAATGAAACAATTAAGACATTTTTGTCATATTTTACAATTTTTTGTAAAAAATATATTATATAAGGTGAAATTTCTCATCTTGGGAAATAGATAAATAGATACATGTAAATACCAAAATATAGACAATAAAATTATCTATTAGATGCCATCAACAAATTGTCGATAAATAGATAAATAGATGAGTAATTAACAAGAAAATTTAGACACTTTTGTCATATTTTACTATTTTTAGTTAAAAATATATTATATAAAGTGAAATTTCTCATCTTAGGAAATAGATAAATAGATACATGTATATACCAAAAGATAGACAATAAAATTATCAATTAGATGCCATCAACAAATTGTCGATAGAAAGATAAATAGACGAGTATTTAACGAAAAAAGTGAGACACTTTGGTCATATTATACAATTTTTAGTCAAAAATATATTATATAAAGTGAAATTTCTCATCTTAGGAAATAGATAAATAGATACATGTAAATACCAAAATATAGACAATAAAATTATCTATTAGATGCCATCAACAAATTGTCGATAAATAGATAAATAGATGAGTAATTAACAAGAAAGATAAGACACTTTTGTCATATTTTACTAGTTTTAGTTAGAAATATATTATATAAGGTGAAATTTCTCATCTTGGGAAATAGATAAATAGATACATGTAAATACCAAAATATAGACAATAAAATTATCTATTAGATGCCATCAACAAATTGTCGATAAATAGATAAATAGATGAGTAATTAACAAGAAAATTTAGACACTTTTGTCATATTTTACTATTTTTAGTTAAAAATATATTATATAAAGTGAAATTTCTCATCTTAGGAAATAGATAAATAGATACATGTATATACCAAAAGATAGACAATAAAATTATCTATTAGATGCCATCAACAAATTGTCGATAGAAAGATAAATAGACGAGTATTTAACGAAAAAAGTGAGACACTTTGGTCATATTATACAATTTTTAGTCAAAAATATATTATATAAAGTGAAATTTCTCATCTTAGGAAATAGATAAATAGATACATGTAAATACCAAAATATAGACAATAAAATTATCTATTAGATGCCATCAACAAATTGTCGATAAATAGATAAATAGATGAGTAATTAACAAGAAAGATAAGACACTTTTGTCATATTTTACTAGTTTTAGTTAGAAATATATTATATAAAGTGAAATTTCTATTCTTGGGAAATAGATAAATAGGTACATGTATATACCAGAAAATAGACAATAAAATTATCTATTAGATGCCATCAACAAATTGTCGATAGATACATAAATAAACGAGTAATTATTGAAAAATGTGGGACATTTTGGTCATATTTTACTATTTTTAGTTAAAAATATATTATATAAAGTGAAATTTTTCATCTTAGGAAATAGATAAATATATATATGTATATACCAAAAGATAGACAATAGAATTATCTATTAGATGCCATCAACAAATTTTCAATAGATAGATAAATAGATGAGTAATAAATGAATAAATTATGACATTTTTGTCATATTTTACAATTTTTAGTCAAAAATATATTATATAAAGTGAAATTTCTCATCTTAGGAAATAGATAAATTGATACATGTATATACGAAAAGATAGACAATAAAATTATCTATTAGATGCCATCAACAAATTGTCGATAAATAGATAAATAGACGAGTAATTAACAATAAAATTAAGACACTTTTGTCATATTTTACTATTTTTAGTTAAAAATATAATATATAAAGTGACATTTCTCATCTTAGAAAATAGATAAATCGATACATGTATAAACCAAAAGATCGATAATAAAATGATCTATTAGATGTCATCAACAAATTGTCGATAGATAAATAAATAGACGAGTAATAAATGAATAAATTAAGACACTTTTGTCATATTTTACAATTTTTAGTAAAAAATATATTATATAAGGTAAAATTTCTCATCTTAGGAAATAGATAAATAGATACATGTAAATACCAAAATATAGACAATAAAATTATCTATTAGATGCCATCAACAAATTGTCGATAAATAGATAAATAGATGAGTAATTAACAAGAAAATTAAGACACTTTTGTCATATTTTACTATTTTTAGTTAAAAATATATTATATAAAATGAAATTTCTCATCTTAGGAAATAGATAAATAGATACATGTATATACCAAAAGATAGACAATAAAATTATCTATTAGATGCCATCAACAAATTGTCGATAGATAGATAAATAGACGAGTAATTAACGAAAAAAAGTGGGACACTTTGGTCATATTATACAATTTTTAGTCAAAAATATATTATATAAAGTGAAATTTCTCATCTAACGAAATAGATAAATTGATACATGTGTATACGAAAAGATAGACAATAAAATTATCTATTAGATGCCATCAACAAATTTTCCATAGATAGATAAATAGATGAGTAATAAATGAATAAATAAAGACACTTGGGTCATATTTTACAATTTTGTCAAAAATATATTATATAAAGTGATATTTCTCTTCTTATGAAATAGATAAATTGATACACATATGTACGAAAACATAGACAATAAAATTATCTATTAGATACCATGAACAAATAGTCGATAGATAGATAAATAGATGAGTAATAAATGAAATAATGAAGACACTTTTGTTATATTTTACAATTTTTATTCAAAAATATATTATATAAAGTGAAATTTCTCATCATAAAAAATAGATAAATAGATACATGTATATACCAAAAGATAGACGATAAAATTATCTATTAGATGCCATCAACAAATTGTTGATAGATAGATAAATAGACGAGTAATTAATGAAGAATTGCGACACTTTGGTAATATTTTACAATTTTTTGTAAAAAAAATATAATATATAAAGTGAAATTTCTCATCTTAGGAATAAGATAAATACATATATGTATAAACCAAACGATAGACAATAAAATTATCTATTAGATGCCATCAACAAATTGTCGATAAATAGATAAATAGACGAGTAATTAACAAGAAAATTAAGACACTTTTGTCATATTTTACTATTTTTAGTTAAAAATATATTATATAAAGTGAAATTTCTCATCTTAGAAAATAGATAAATCGATACATGTATAAACCAAAAGATCGATAATAAAATGATCTATTAGATGTCATCAACAAATTGTCGATAGATAAATAAATAGACGAGTAATAAATGAATAAATTAAGACACTTTTGTCATATTTTACAATTTTTAGTCAAAAGTTTATTATATAAAGTAAAATTTCTCATCTTAGGAAATAGATAAATAGATATATATATATACCAAAAGATAGACAATAAAATTATCTATTAGATGCCATCAACAAATTGTCAATTGATAGATAAATAAACGAGTAATAAATGAAACAATTAAGACATTTTTGTCATATTTTACAATTTTTTGTAAAAAATATATTATATAAGGTGAAATTTCTCATCTTGGGAAATGGATAAATAGATACATGTAAATACCAAAATATAGACAATAAAATTATCTATTAGATGCCATCAACAAAATGTCGATAAATAGATAAATAGATGAGTAATTAACAAGAAAATTAAGACACTTTTGTCATATTTTACTATTTTTAGTTAAAAATATATTATATAAAGTGAAATTTCTCATCTTAGGAAATAGATAAATAGATTCATGTATATACCAAAAGATAGACAATAAAATTATCTATTAGATGCCATTAACAAATTGTCGATAGAAAGATAAATAGACGAGTAATTAACGAAAAAAGTGGGACACTTTGGTCATATTATACAATTTTTAGTCAAAAATATATTATATAAAGTGAAATTTCTCATCTTAGGAAATAGAGAAATTGATACATGTGTATACGAAAAGATAGACAATAAAATTATCTATTAGATGCCATCAACAAATTTTCCATAGATAGATAAATAGACGAGTAATAAATGAATAAATAAAGACACTTTGGTCATATTTTACAATTTTGTCAAAAATATATTATATAAAGTGACATTTCTCATCCTATGAAATAGATAAATTGTTACATGTATATACGAAAAGATATACGATAAAATTATCTATTAAATGCCATCAACAAATTGTCGATAGATAGATAAATAGACGAATAATTAGTGAAATAATTAAGACGCTTTGGTCATATTTTACAATTTTTAGTAAAAAATATATTATATAAAGTGAAATTTCTCATCTTAGGAAATAGATAAATAGATACATGTAAATACCAAAATATAGACAATAAAATTATCTATTAGATGCCATCAACAAATTGTCGATAAATAGATAAATAGATGAGTAATTAACAAGAAAATTAAGACACTTTTGTCATATTTTACTATTTTTAGTTAAAAATATATTATATAAAATGAAATTTCTCATCTTAGGAAATAGATAAATAGAAACATGTATATACCAAAAGATAGACAATAAAATTATCTATTAGATGCCAGCAACAAATTGTCGATAGAAAGATAAATAGACGAGTAATTAACGAAAAAAGTGGGACACTTTGGTCATATTATACAATTTTTAGTCAAAAATATATTATATAAAGTGAAATTTCTCATATTAGGAAATAGATAAATTGATACATGTGTATACGAAAAGATAGACAATAAAATTATCTATTAGATGCCATCAACAAATTTTCCATAGATAGATAAATAGACGAGTAATAAATGAATAAATAAAGACACTTTGGTCATATTTTACAATTTTTAGTCAAAAATATATCATATAAAGTGAAATTTCTGATCTTATGAAATAGATAAATTGATACACATATATACGAAAAGATAGACAATAAAATTATCTATTAGATGCTATGAACAAATTGTCGATAGATAGATAAATAGATGAGTAATAAATGAAATAATTAAGACACTTTTGTCATATTTTACAATTTTTAGTCAAAAATATATTATATAAAGTGAAATTTCTCATCTTAAAAAATAGATAAATAGATACATGTATATACCAAAAGATAGACGATAAAATTATCTAATAGATCCCATCAACAAATTGTTGATAGATAGATAAATAGACGAGTAATTAATGAAGAAATGCGACACTTTGGTAATATTTTACAATTTTTTGTAAACAAAATATAATATATAAAGTGATATTTTTCATCTTAGGAATAATATAAATACATATATGTATAAACCAAACGATAGACAATAAAATTATCTATTAGATGCCATCAACAAATTGTCGATAAATAGATAAATAGACGAGTAATTAACAAGAAAATTAAGACACTTTTGTCATATTTTACTATTTTTAGTTAAAAATATATTATATAAATTAAAATTTCTCATCTTAGGAAATAGATAAATAGATATATGTATATACCAAAATATAGACAATAAAATTATATATTAGATGCCATCAACAAATTGTTGATAGATAGACAAATAGAGGAGTAATAAACAAGAAAATTAAGACACTTTTGTCATATTTTACTATTTTTAGTTAAAAATATATTATATAAAATGAAATTTCTCATCTTAGGAAATAGATAAATAGATACATGTATATACCAAAAGATAGACAATATGATTATCTATTAGATGCCATCAACAAATTGTCGATATATAGATAAATAGACGAGTAATTAACGAAAAAAGTGGGACACTTTGGTCATATTTTACAATTTTTAGTTATAAATATATTATATAAATTGAAATTTCTCATCTTAGGAAATAGATAAATTGATACATGTATATACCAAAAGATAGACAATAAAATTATCTATTAGACGCCATCAACATATTGTCGAAAGAAAGATAAATAGATGAGTAATAAAAAAGAAAATAAGACATTTTTGTCATATTTTACTATTCTTAGTCAAAAATATATTATATAAAGTAAAATTTCTCATCTTAGGGAATAGATAAATAGATATATGTATATACCAAAAGATAGACAATAAAATTATCTATTAGATGCAATCAACAAATTGTCGATAGATAGATAAATAGACGAGTAATAAATGAAACAATTAAGACACTTTCGTCATATTTTACAATTTTTAGTCAAAAATATATTATATAAAGTGAAATTTTTCATTTTATTAAATAGATAAATTGATTTGAGGTTTGAGGTTGATTTGAGGTTTGAGGTTGAGGTTGAACCCAAAATCTCACCTAAAAAAAAAAAATATATATATATATATAAATGAAAGAATGAATGAATGAATGAATGATAATTTTTTTATTCACATGCTTTTTTTCTAGACTATATAATTTTTAATAGTTCCAGTGACACACATGTATGGTAACACTGGTAACCAATATGGTAACACTGCTAATGTGGATTTGAACAGAGAAGTATCAGCCAAGGTTTGTTTACATAACATAATTACTAATATCTGTTTATAATAATAATAACTGTTATTATATATTAATACTGTAATTATTTATTAGCTAATGTATGCTGTGTTATTATGATTAGGAGTAGGGGACAGGCATGGGGGGGACTGGGGGGTGGGGGAATAAGGGGACAGGCTTGGGGGGGACTGGGGGGTGGGGGAATAAGGGGACAGGCTTGGGGGGGACTGGGGGGTGGGAGAATAGGGGGACAGGCTTGGGGGGGACTGGGGGGTGGGGGAATAGGGGGACAGGCTTGGGGGGGACTGGGGGGTGGGAGAATAAGGGGACAGGCTTGGGGGGGACTGGGGGGTGGGAGAATAAGGGGACAGGCTTGGGGGGGACTGGGGGGGGGGAATAAGGGGACAGGCTTGGGGTGCATAGAACACTGTTTTGAAACAAATAATGGGTATTTATTTAAACTTACGTACATGAGAATACGTACAGTTGGACACAGGAATTCGAGGTATAGCCCAAGTGAAAGATGGTAAATTTCTCCCAATATCAAGTTCCTTAGTGCCAAATAGGAGACACCAGGGGCAGAAGTCAGTATTGAGGATGGTAATAAAAAGCAACTACCTGATAATAGACACTGGTTACTCAAATGGGACAAGTATATTTCACCTGGGCTGTAGCACAATTCCTGTGTCCAACTGTACATGAGAATACATACATGAGAATACGCACATGAGAATACATACATGAGAATACGTACATGAGAATACGCACATGAGAATACGCACATGAGAATACGCACATGAATAAAATAAATACATGAAAATACACATGTGAAAAGAATACGCACATAAAAATACGCAGATGAGAATATGCACATGGAAATAAAATACACACATGGGAAAATGAAATAATTATCCATGTGAAAATACACACACAGGAAAATACACACACGGGAAAATACACACACGGGAAAATACACACACGGGAAAATACACACGTGGGAAAATCTTTTGAATAATTTTTTTAGTAGAGAGAGAGAGAGAGAGAGAAAGAGAATGTGTGTGTGTGCATGTATGTGTATGAGAGAGAGAGAGAGAGAGAGAGAGAGAGAGAGAATGTGTGTATGGGTACAGTACAGTATTACAGTACAGAATTACAGTATGGTAGGCCTATGGTATTTTATATATATGGTATTTTATTATTTATGTAATTATTCTCATGTACGTATTCTCATGTACGTATTCTCATGTACGTATTCTCATGTACGTATTCTCATGTACGTATTCTCATGTACGTATTTTCATGTACGTATTCTCATGTACGTATTCTCATGTACGTATTCTCATGTACGTATTCTCATGTATGTATTCTCATGTACGTATTCTCATGTATGTATTCTCATGTACGTATTCTCATGTACGTATTCTCATGTACGTATTATCATGTACGTATTATCATGTACGTATTCTCATGTACGTATTCTCATGTACGAATTCTCATGTAAGTATTCTCATGTACGTATTCTCATGTATGTATATTGATGCGTATATTATTCCCCAGGTCATACATAAGTGTATATATTTTATTTCCATGACCTGTATTTTATTTTCATGTATGTATTTTATTTCCATGACCTGTATTTTATTTTCCTATATGTCTTTTCAGGTTGGTTAAGGTGGTGGTTGTTTTTGTGTACATTGGAGTGCCAGGATTCCTCCAAAGTCTGCTAGGAAACAGGACCAGAGATAATATACATATACAGGATATATACAGGATAATATAAACTAATACAGGATAATAAATAAGTATAGGTTGATTGTGGAAAATAGACAAAGAGAGACTATTGTCATGTATGTATGTATATATGGGTGATAGGAATGAACATATAGGAATTTTAGGAGAGAAAGTGAATGGAAATGGGGAACTTTTGTTAAATTTCAAGAAAGAGAACATACGTACATGAGAATACGTACATGAGAATACGTACATGAGAATACGTACATGAGAATACGTACATGAGAATACGTACATGAGAATACGTACATGAGAATACACACATGAAGAGAGAAGGATAGATTTGATGACTAACCATAAGAGAGAAGGATAGATTTGATGACTAACCATAAGAGAGAAGGATAGATTTGATGACTAACCATAAGAGAGAAGGATAGATTTGATGACTAACCATAAGAGAGAAGGATAGATTTGTTGACTAACCATAAGAGAGAAGGATAGATTTGATGAGTGACCATAACATGATAGTATTAGAATATGAATGTGTGAGAAAGGCAGCCAAGAATGTAGTAAAAGGAGGGCAGAAATGGAGAATACGAGAAGCAAGATGGGATTTGTATAAGTGTGATTTGAGGAGTATGGAATGGACTATGGATGGAGGAGTGGATGAACTGAATGATTCCCTGGTTAGGAAAGTGACAGAGGTGGGTGAGAAAAGGATAGGAAGGGTAAGGAATAGAAATAAAAGAAGTTTGATGAAGAGCTGGTGGAATAAAGATAATGAGAATGTGAGGAAGAAGAGGAAAGAGAGTAATAGGAAATGTAGAAGACTGAGGAAAAATGTAGGTTATAGGGGAGTATGTACTGAATATTTTGTTATATGCAGATGATGTGGTGATTATGAGAGAGACAGGTGAGAGAGACAGCTAGGTGAGAGAGACAGGTGAGAGAGACAGCTAGGTGAGAGACTGCAGAGAATACTTGATGTAATTACAGAGTATGTGAATGATTTTAATGTCAAGTTTGGGAGTGATAAGATGGGGATGACCGGGATATAGGTAAAACATGGAGACTGGGTGGAAATGGGATTGAAAGGACACAATATATAGATACTTAGGAATAATTGTGGATGAGAAAGGGTGTGATAGGACAAAGACTAATAGGTTATCAAGAGCAAACCAGTGGGTAGGAAGACTAGGAAGTGTGTCAAGGTGTAGAGCTAATAAGTATGAAGTAGTGTATGGTGTATGGAAAGGTAGGAAGTGTGGCAAGGTGTAGAGCTAATAAGTATGAAGTAGTGTATGGTGTATGGAAAGGTATGGCTGTACCTGGACTAATGTATGGACTGGAGATTATGACATGGATAATGAATGACTTGAATAGACTGGAGGTAGTACAGAATAGGATAGGAACAACAGCTTTAGGTACAAACAAGTATGTACAGTAGGTGTGGAAGCAATAAGAGGTGAGGCTGGATGGAGTACGTTTGAGGAGAGGATAGACAAAGGAGTGTTGAAATATAAGGTTAGACTAGAGGGAATGAATGAAGACAGATGGGCTCCAAGAGTGTATAAATGGACATGACGGTATACCAAGTGGAGAAGGATGTGTGATAAGTGTCACGTATACATACGTGTGGCCTCAGATTTCCTTAGTTTCCCCTTCAGTTTATAGGCCTATGCGCCATTTTCCCTCAATTCATTACTTCAATGTTTACCTTATATTATTATGTGATATGTTATATTAATCTGTCTTGCCCAGTTGTATTACAATTAGTTGAATATTTAGATAGTTCTCATCACCTGTTCTCCATGTTTTTAAGAAGAGGTACTGATTAGGATATCCAGGATATTTGCATGATTGGCAACTTGACCTAGGGCCAAGCAGGGTCGAGGGAGCGTCCTTCTCGCCCTCTCTCGTGTCAACGCTTGTGTAGGTCGGTTGTGTGGGAGCTTCCCTCGTGTCCAGGGAATCAACCAACCACGTGTGTTATGGAGTTAAGGTTATGATTGTAGAAGGGTAGGAGTGTTGGTGTATTGGTGAAACTTTGTAAGTAATTCTAAGTACTTTATTTATTATATAGAAAAACTGAATAGTGTTTCATGTCTAACATTTACCCCTACCCAATCCCTCTCAGTCACTTTCTTCAATAATATAACTTGCTATCATCACTCATATTTTAAGACAAAGTATACTAGTGTTGTGGTCTTCCTTTTGTTATCAGGGAGATATTTAAGGAGGAGAAGGGGGTGTTTGAGAAAGGTCTGCTGCTCAAACACATGCTGATAAATCTCATAACTTAGAGGGGAGGTTAGACTACAACATAAGAGAATGGAAAAGTGTGGAATACAGTACCCAGTGTTAGATGAAAGGGGGAGATGGAATGATGAGAAATGGATGAATGAGATAAAGAGACGGATACAAGAAATAGGCAGAGAGGAATGGATGAGAGGCATGAGTGAGAAGAGCACACTAGATTGGTACTCCTCTAAGGACATACCATGGAGTGAAGTGTTCTATGATGGTAGCTGCTGGGGAAGTGAACTATTGTTTAAGGCAAGAACAAAGTCACTGGAGGTGAATGACAGAATATATAGATGAAGTAATGAAGGCAGTAAGTTGTGTAGGGAAGATGAGACAGTATGAAGGCAGTATGGTGTGTAGGGAAGATGAGACAGTAATGAAGGCAGTATGGTGTGTAGGGAAGATGAGACAGTAATGAAGGCAGTATGGTGTGTAGGGAAGATGAGACAGTAATGAAGGCAGTATGGTGTGTAGGGAAGATGAGACAGTAATGAAGGCAGTATGGTGTGTAGGGAAGATGAGACAGTATGAAGGCAGTATGGTGTGTAGGGAAGATGAGACAGTATGAAGGCAGTATGGTGTGTAGGGAAGATGAGACAGTAGAACATGTGTTGATGGTATGTGATAAGTAGGAACGAGAGAGAGCTACCATGCTGAATGTGGTAATAAGTAAACTAGGAGAGAAAATGGAGGGAGATGTGATAAGTAGGAACGAGAGAGAGCTTCCATGCTGTATGTGGTAATAAGTGAACTATATAGGAGAGAGAAAATGGAGGGAGATGGTGGAAGTGACAGTGACAGCCAAAGTGCTGCTAGGTCTGAGTGAACGAGAGTTGTACAATCCAGGGGCCGGATGCACGAAAGACCTTAGCGGCCGATAAGTTACCTTAGCCGCCATCTTTTCCCTTAACTCACTATGGTGGTATGCACGAAACACCTTAGCGCCAATTGTGGCGGCCATCTTTAACCTTACGGCTAAGGGTGGTAGGGAGCACCCTTTAGACAACCTTAGGGTTGAGTAGTGGATAACACTTCCTCTATTCGATACGCATTAAATACTACTTTGTTTTGTTTATAAGATAGCAGATAAAAGAGACTACATCTGGACAGAAATAAAGAGACTACATCAGGAAGTGCCGATACAAAGGCAACACTTCCGCCATTAACCATCACAACAAATACCAAGAAGAAGAAGAAGATCTTCGTGAAGGTGGCTGCTTGACTCTAAATATGGAACTACAGGTTGTTTTACATAACGATGTGGAAGTTCAACGAGCTCTGAGACGTGAGCGAGTATACAGAGAAAGAATAGACCCATTTGCTTTTAGTGATGAACATTTAATGAGATATTATAGATTTCCAAGGCATGAACTATGGTGTGAAAAATTAGAGCCACGCATTGGTCCCAAGACGAAAAGCAGGCTGTACCTACTCACATACAAGTGCTTGTGACATTTAGGTTAGGTTGAAGTTATAAATAAAAGGTAGCCTACTGTACATGTACACCTCATTCAGATTAACGTTAGTCCAAATTCTATGGTAGTGTGAAACTGCAACTTTATGAAATAAGACACTGTGCATAATGTGAAACTATAAGTTAAATTACTTTTATAAAGCACAAATAGCAGTTACAGTCAAGAATTTTCCGTTTCATTTGTCCCAATGAGACATGACGTAATAAGGAAGCCTGCTGTTGCATCTAGAAGTTCAGAGAAACCATTATCATAAAAATTGCCATCAGTGTAGTACTCCCTTAAGGGAAGATTCTCTCTTTGTTAAATTGGTAGGTTACTGCTGAATCCTCCTAACTATGCCATGAAACATAATATTCCCTTTGAGATTAAGTACCATTGAAAGCATCTCTTTCCTGGCAGAGTTAGGAGGAATCAGAGACCTTCCAATTTACCAAAAATAGAATGTGTTCTTATAAATTATATGGTTTGGGTAAGTAATTATAAAAAAAAAGGTAAATTTACAGAAAAACTGCTCTCCGCAGCTACATTCCTTGCAAATTTTTCTCGTAAAATCTGTTCTCTTCTTTGCTATTCTACTATCATTATCATAAGTTCTTCATCATTATAATTGGCACGTCTTGGCCGCTTAGGAGGAGGCTGTTCTGCCATAATAACTTACAATAATAAACACACTCAATATATCACACACAATGTCTACCTTCCACTTGGTACACACGCCGCACAAACTTCGTTTATTTGTTTTTCTGTGATAAGCTGTCATCCCCACTGATTTCTGATTGGCTTATGTTGCCTAATGTGTCTATGAAGCTGCCCTCTCATTGGCCCAGCTGGTGGTCCATAGTCGGAAGGGAATGGAACGAAACAAACATGGCCGACGGCCGCCGACCGCTAAGATCACGTAAGGGAACACTAAGGTTGATGTTAAGGCCAATAGAGCATACGACCATAGCATCAACCTTACCATCCCCTTAGTGAAACTGCCTAAGGTTACCTTAACGGCCACTCCGCTAAGGTCTTTCGTGCATCTGGCCCCAGTGATAATAAAGAGTATGAAAGAAGTTCTATAAAGGGTATGTATGGTTGAAGAGAAAATGAGTATATAGGGACGTGCAGGTTGTATAAGATAGAGAGAGTGAAAGTATAATATGTATATAATTATGTATTCTTTGGTCCTGTTTTGGTTTGGTTTTCTCCTTAGAGGAAGACAGTGAGAGAGTACCGTTGTAAAGGTGACTCAGTCATCATCATCACTGGCAACACTGACGCCTCAGATCATCACTGGCAACACTGATGCCTCAGTTTTGTTTACCTCTGTGAAGCTCAAAGCCTGGCAGGGGAATATTTTAGTATTTATTAGCATTTTAAGGGCATTTAAGGATATTTTAAGGGCTCAAGATTATATTAAGGGTTAGTTAAGGGAATACAGTTAATGGTGAAGGGACATAAATAAGGGTAAGTTGGTGAAATGAGGGAATTTTGAAGGGTTTAAATAAGGGTGGATAATAATGGCTGTGCTAAAATGGAATCCTGGACAACTCACACCCATGGTCAACTCACACCTGCAAAATTGGTCAACTCACACCTCATTTTTGGTCAACTCACACCTTGGTCAACTCACAACCCTGGTCAACTCACACCCTAGACAAAATGTTTGCTTCAATTGCTGCTTCAGTAGGTGCTTCAATTCCAAGGTTGAGTAATGCGTGGTTTGGGGTTCAAAGGTTGAGGTTAAGGAGGCTTTGAAGCTTCATAGTAACTTAGCAGGAAGGCTAGCTGGACTAGGTAACCCAGATGGATTACAAGTGTAGAGAGTGCAACAGGGTGGTAACCTCCAGACAGCATGCAATAGCTTGTGATTCCTGCTCTTTATGGACCCATAGAAAATGTAATACTGGCTATTCATTTTCAAGATACAGGAAGGCAGTAGCAGGTACAGTATTTATAATGCATTTATAGTGCATACTCAACCGTGGTCTGGATTACTTCTGTGGAGGTTTTTGGGGAGTTATCCAAGTCACTTTTGTAACAGTTTGAGTTCAACCCCTAGTCTCATAGGCCTGAAAAATAAATGTTTCTTATTCATTGCTTAAACTTGTTACAAGGTTTAGTCTAAGAAAGTATTTGTATTCTAAAAGAATAAATTTGCTTTCCTAGATGGTGAGGACTTGCCCTTTGAATGCAGGCAGTGTCAAAGGAGCCAGAGTCACTCCCAATCATCAACTATTGGCCAACCTGAGTCACCAACTACCGGTACTGCATCTATCCATGGCCAACCTGAGTCACCAGCTTTTTTACATGAACAACCTGATTCACCAACTTCTGACTCTGCCTGCCTTGACCGATCAGCACCAGTGCTGTCAGATATTTCAAGTTTAAATGGTTCATTTGCCCAGCCATTGGTCCCAGAGGAACCCTTGATTGAAGATCCAATCCCTCATACATCAGATACTGAACCGGAGGAAATTACATGGCAAGTTATTAAAGGGGCAACACAACGTGGTGGAGCACATCTAATTAATTCTGCAGGCTTCACATATGTTAAGCAGAAAGTTACAAAGACATCCACTGTGTGGATCTGTAGCAAGCGTAACAAAACGCTAAAATGTGCTGCACGTGTGCATCAAAGAGGACAACACTTTTGCCCTACAGAGACCCAACACAATCACCCCTCTGCACCAGATGCCTTAACGTCTGCAAAAGTCAGGGCACAACTGAAAGAATCCTTAACTTCTCACCAATTTACTGCAGGCTCTGCTTTGGTGACTGATGCTGTGCACAAGCATGTTACTGTGGGAGCTCCCTGTCCTTCACTTCCAACACAGTCAGCAATGATTCGAGTAGCCAACAGAAGACGACAGGGCATACGTCCAAAGCATTCTACAGATCTCAACTTTGACTTGAAAATGGACGCTATTCCAGAGGATTTTTTACAAGCAGATATTACAGTTGGTCCACGGCGCCACTTGTTATATTCATCACCACACCAATTGAAACTTTTAGCGGCTGCAAAGACTTGGTATATGGATGGAACCTTTCGTCTAGTAAAGGCACCTTTTACACAGCTGTACTCCATACATGCCTTCATACGCTCCGAACATTCTACCAAGCAATTCCCATTGGCTTTCATCATAATGTCTGGAAAAAAGGAAGCTGACTACAAAGCAGTACTGAAAGTCCTCTTAGACATTATTCCGGAGCCTTCTGTGTCAAAAGTTGTTTTAGACTTTGAGGCTGCTGTTTGGAAGGCTGTGAAGCAAGTGCTACCCCATGTTATAATACAAGGTTGTGCTTTCCATTTCTCCCAAGCAATATGGCGCAAAATTCAAGAATTAGGGCTACAGCAAGCATATAACAGGAAACAAGGGACGTACATGTATTGTCGACGGCTAATGGCTTTGGCATTCCTCCCATCAAACTTTATCATCTCACAGTTTGAAGCCATTAGGGATGCAACCCCAAGCAACTCTCCTCTGCAGCCCTTATTGGAATATTTCTATTGTCAGTGGATTCAAAACCCCATATTTGATGTTTCTTCTTGGTGCATATATATGCAACCAATTAGGACAAATAATAATTGTGAGGGTTGGCACAACAGACTTGGCAGCAAAGCAGGAAGGCAGCAAAATCTTAATTTGTATAAATTGATTCATTTGCTAAATAATGAAGCCAAAGAAGTCTCCCTTAATGTTCAATTGCTTTCTGATGGGAGGCTAAAGCACTACCAAAGCAAAGAGTGCAAGAAGACCTATACCATTATTCATGATGCCTGGGAGAGACTGCAGAAGGGGGATATTTCAATAAAAAAAGTCCTTAAAATTGTAGCATATGTCAATGGACCTCGTCCTAAAGTTTAGGCTGGGCTTAAGTAGGCCTAGAATTGTGTGAATAAAGATTTTTACCTGCTTTTAGATTAATGTTATCAACATTATAGGCTAAATAAATAATTTTAGAACCTATGAGTTTCAATTTCTATTATAAAAGGCCCTGTCTAATAATAATAAATATCTTCAAATTTAATAAATAACATATCAACATTATCACTAAAATGAGAGGACAATAAGGTGTGAGTTGACCAATTTTGCAGGTGTGAGTTGACCAGATATCGCTAAAATGTTACCATAAATATTAGAATGACTTTGTTTTATTATTTTTAAGGGTTCACTGTTATTTTAAGGGTATATAAATAAGGACAAATTGGAGAAATAAGGGGATTTTTATTGATAAAGGATTTAATTAACAAGAAATATATTAATTATCATTAAATTTATTTATTTCAGAAGTGGGATTACAGAAGAAGGATTTACATACGAGGATTTACAGAAGGAGGATTACAATGACTACACTAAGGTATTTATGTAGAAGAATTATTATGGGTAAATATACAGAAAACCTGGGTTCACTATATTGTATATATTAGTATCATTACCCACTATTTTGGACCATTCTAAGACACTTTTTATCTATGGTGTTTCTCTCGGAAATGCCTCGTTTACAAGATATGCCCCGTTTACAAACATGATTTGGAAACTAGTCTTATCTGACCTGACCTAACCTAACCTAACCTAGACCACAGCAGACTACCGGGACCTAACCTGGGCAGACTACGGGACCTAACCTGGGCAAACTACCGGACCTAACCTGGGCAGACTACGGGACCTAACCTGGGCAAACTACCGGACCTAACCTGGGCAAACTACCGGGACCTAACCTGGGCAAACTACCGGGTATAACCAGTGTAAACTATCATAAAATGACCTGGGCAAATTTCCAGGACCTAACCTAATGTGGTGATACTGCTCAAGCCTAGCCGAAAACCCAGTTATTCTGTAATAATACATTATGATCTATCTATCTATCTATAGCTCTGATGCCTCACTCCCTCCGGGAACTCCCCCCAAGGGGGTGGCCACGGCAGAAAAGTCTCCAGTCTTCCCTGTTCCAATACTCCCTCCTTACTTGGTCCATTCCTCCCCTCCCCCTCACATTACTCTCCTTTACATACTCTTCCACTCTGTTCCAACACTCCCTCCTTACTCTCTACTCCCTCTCATGTTACTCTCCTTTACATACTCTTCCACTCTGTTCCAACACTCCCTCCTTACTTGGTCCAGCCCTAATCTGTCCCTCATGTTACTCTCCTTTACATACTCTTCCACTCTGTTCTGCCATCTAACTGGTAGTCTGCCTCTCACACCACAGCCCACAACTTCACTTCCATACACCTTATTTACAAACTCTTCACCTTGCATTCTCTCTACATGTCCAAACCTCCTCAATGTATTACATTTCACATTATTATTACTACCATTTTTATTATTATTATAACTACTATTATTATTACTACTTCAACTACTTTTATGATTATTATTATCGGTAAATATTGAAAGAATTATAGTTATTGTGTATGGTGTTTCTACCTTTATTACCCATTTATTTACACCATTCTAAGACTTTTTTCATTTAAGTGATGAGTTCATTTTTAACATCCATTTTTATTGTGCAAATCTAATGTTTTATCCATACATAAATATCCTAACCTATCCTAACCTACCCCAACCCAACCCAATGTAATCTAACCTAACCCAATCCAATCTAACCTAATCTTAACCATTGCAGACTACCAGGACCTAACCTGAGCAGACTACCAGGACCTAACCTGAGCAGACTACCAGGACCTAACCTGAGCAGACTATTGGAAGTTTTACAAGGTAAGTAAGACCTAAATCAAAGTTATTATTATTATTATTATTATTATAACATATATAAAATACCTAAATTTAGGAAAACAATTACGTGTCAATAATGGTGCAATTTTTATTATTATTATTATTATTAATATGAAAATTATTATTATTATTATTATTATTATTATTATTTTGACATGGTTAGTTGTCAGTAGTTTACAGCAGGTTAGGTCCTGGTAGTTTACAGCAGTTTAGGTTAGGTCAGGTCAGGTCATGTAAGGTCTTGCTAATTTCAAAATGCTATATTTTAATATGACTTAACTTGGATGTGTATGAGAGGGAGAGAGAGTGTGTATGTGTGTTAGAGAGAGAGAGAGGGTGTGTGTGTGTGTTAGAGAGAGAGAGAGGGTGTGTGTGTGTGTTAGAGAGAGAGAGAGTGTGTATGTGTGTTAGAGAGAGAGAGAGAGGGTGTGTGTGTGTGTGTGTGTTAGAGAGAGAGAGAGTGTGTATGTGTGTTAGAGAGAGAGAGAGTGTGTGTATGTGTGTTAGAGAGAGAGAGAGGGTGTGTGTGTGTGTGTGTAATGTCAATATTAATTTCATATTATTTACGAAGAAAAGTGTTTGAGAATGTTATGAATTTGTGAATAAAGAAGATAAAAACATTGTATTAATAAATGCCAATAGAATATAGAATTAACAGTTATTTTTTATTACTCGTATTTCATAATGGTTTTCATTATCCATATATATTTTATTTTAATTAAAAATTTGAGTAAATTTTTTGATCTACACATGTGAAATTTTTAGGCAAAATATATATAGATTTTACAAGATTTTTTCAAGTGATTAGTTCATTTTTAGCTTCCATTTATTGTGTAAATATCCTGTTTTAGCCCAACCCAATCTAACCTACCCCAACCCAACCCAATGTAATCTAACCTAACCCAACCCAACCTAATCTAACCTAACCCAACCTAATCTAACCTACCCCAACCCAACCCAATGTAATCTAACCTAACCCAACCCAACCTAAATCAACCCAACCCAACCTAACCTAACCCAACCTAACGCAACCTACCCTAACCCAACCCAATGTAATCTAACCTAACCCAATCCAATCTAACCTAATCTTAACCATTGCAGACTACCAGGACCTAACCTGAGCAGACTACCAGGACCTAACCTGAGCAGACTACCAGGACCTAACCTGAGCAGACTATTGGAAGTTTTATAAGGTAAGTAAGACCTTTATCCAGATGTGGTTCCAGTAACTTTTTTACAACAGACCCTGAATATCCAAGTTCTTTGTCAACCTCAATATCAGTGCCAGTACCAGTATAAACAATAAAATACAAAATATAACCAGTACCAGTATAAACAATAAAATACAAAATATAACCAGTACCAGTATAAACAATAAAATACAAAATATAACCAGTACCAGTATAAACAATAAAATACAAAATATAACCAGTACCAGTATAAACAATAAAATACAAAATATAACCAGTACCAGTATAAACAATAAAATACAAAATATAACCAGTACCAGTATAAACAATAAAATACAAAATATAACCAGTACCAGTATAAACAATAAAATACAAAATATAACCAGTACCAGCTTTGCGCAGTGGCAATATCGTAACCAATGAGGTTAAGAGGTGCGGCCACTGGGCACAAGCTAACATCAGTAATTGGGAAAATTTCAAAACACCTCGGTGACCTACCCTTCCCCAGGAAGGGTAGGTAAGTCTCACCCCGCCTCCACGCGGTAACCTCGGGTGACACCTCCCTAATTTTAGTTTTATTTTATTGTAACTTGGAGGTGAAGCTAAAGGGGGAGGCGGTGTGGGGACAGTTTAGGTTCCCCACATATAGGTTTTAAATTTTTTGTAATTTTTTTGTATTGTATATATTTTAAGTGGTTGTTTGTAGTTTTCTTTTATTTTATGTATTGCTGTGGTGTTTTTAATTTCTGACAATGCTGGTGGCCCGTGTCCCTCCGGGAATGAGTGCTGCGTTGGCCTTGCCAGCCACCAGCGGCCCCCCAATGGGGGGGAGGACGGCTGCGGCTAGTGGCGGGGAGGGGTCTCCGGTCTGTCCTGTAGGGGACAAGGGAGGGGAAGAATGCTTGAGAGTAGTTGGAATTAATGTGAATGGAATGACGAATGAAGTGAAAAGGAGAGAGATAGTAGAGTGTACGAGGAGGAGTAGGATAGATGTATGTGGAATAACAGAGACACATGTGAAAGGATGGGGTTTGGAAGAGAGTGGGGATGGAGGGAAGAGTGTGTTGTGGGAAGGAATGGAAGGAGGTGTAGCATGGACAGGTATGGATGAAAAGAGTAAAGGGAGGGGAAAAGAAGGATGTGCATTGTTGGTGTCTGGGAGGGTGTGGAAAGGAATAGATGGACATGGAAGGAAGGGTACAAGAATAGTATGGATGACTGGAAAGATTGGGATTGTGAAGTATGCTTGGGTCTGCGCATATGCTCCGGTAAATGCGCAGACCAAAGTAGGAAAGGAGAAAATGAGAGAGTTCTGGAATGATTTGATTGACTGCCTGAGGATATTTGAGAGTGGGAGGAGGATAGTGATGATAGGAGACATGAATGGGAAAGTAGGGAATGAGAAAAGAGGAAGTGTAGTAGGCAAGTGGGGTGTGAATGGAATAAATGAGAATGGTGAGTGCCTGGTGGATCTGTGTGCCGAGGCGGGGTTGTTCCTCGCCAACACCTGCTTCGAGCACAAACTGATCCACAGGTACACATGGAAGAGGAGAGATGAAAGAGGTGAGCAGATAAGTCTGATTGATTATGTAGCTGTGGATGAAAGACTGAGAAAAGATGTGTTGGATGCAAGAGTGGTAAGAGGCATGTTCCAGTGCTCTGACCACTATGCGGTGTTGGCGAGAATTAGGGTCCGGGCAAAGTGGGAGTATGGTAGGAAGGATAGAGGGGGGAATGAAAGGGAGGTAGCAAATGGAAGATTGAATGATGTTGAGTACGGAGAGGTTTATAAGAGGAGGGTGGGTGAGATGCTGGAGGATGCAAGGCTGAGTATGGGGGAGGGAGTGGGAGTGAATGATGCGTATGAGATGTTCAAGAATATAGTGATGAAGACAGCAGCAGGGGTTGTGGGTTATAAGGCACAGAAGAGGGGCAAGAAAGGGAGTGCATGGTGGACGGAAGAAATGAAAGATGCTGTAGATGAGAAAAGGAAAGCATATAGGAGAACATTGCAAAGGAATGTGTCTGAAGAAGTGAGAGAGAGATTATAATGCATGTAAGAGACAAGTAAAGAGGATGGTGAGTGAGAGTAAAAGGAGAGTGGATGAGGAATTTGGTAGGAAACTAAGTGAAAAGTTTAGAGAGAACAAGAAATTATTTTGGAAGGAGGTAAAAAAAGAGAGAGGAGAAGGAAAGTCTGGTAGCGTGAGAATGAAGAGAGAGGATGGAGTTACGGTGAGTAGAAGTGAGGAAGTGAGAGAAGTGTGGAAGAGGCATTTTGATCGTTTGATGAATGAGGGGACAGGAGGGGAGGCAGTGGTGACATGCATGGGGATGGAGGCAGGTAGTAGACGACAGGATGCTCAGGGAGAATTAGGAAGGGAAGAGATTAGGAAAGCAATAGGCAAGTTGAAGATGGGAAAGGCACCGGGGGTAGATGGGATAACTGCTGAAATGTTAAAGTATGGGGGGGAGGTGGTGGTGGAGTGGATGTTGCTTATATGTACATTGGCTTGGAGGCAGGGAGAGGTGCCAGAGGATTGGAGGAGGGCTATTATTGTACCGTTGTATAAGGGGAAGGGGAGTAAGGAGGAGTGTGGTAGTTATAGGGGAATAAGCCTTCTTAGTGTACCGGGGAAGGTGTATGGAAAGGTTCTAACTGAGAGACTGATGGAAGTGACAGGGAATAAAGTTGGTGAAGAACAGGGAGGGTTCAGAAAGGGTAGAGGATGTGTGGACCAGATATTTGCGCTAAAATCGATAGTGGAGAAATATATAGGGAAGGGTAAGAAGTTGTATGCTGCCTTCATGGACTTGGAGAAGGCATACGATAGGGTTGATAGGAGAGCTATGTCAGAGGTGTTGAGAATATATGGTGTTGGGGGATCTCTACTGAAAGGTATTGAGGCTTTTTATGCAGATGCAAAAGCATGTGTGCGGGTAGAGGGTGATCTGAGTGAGAGTTTTAATATTAGTGTAGGGCTGAGACAGGGATGTGTTATGTCACCATGGTTGTTTAATATATATATGGATGGGTGTATGAGAGAGATGAAAGCCAAAGTGAATGGTCTGGGGGTGAAGTTGAGGCTGAATGAAGTAAATTGGTCCTTGGCGGCAAGTTTGTTTGCAGATGACACTGTGCTGATGGCTGAGAGTGAAAGGGAGTTGCAGAGAGTGGTGGATGAATTTCAGTCTGTATGTAAACGAAGGAAACTGAAGGTGAATGTGGGTAAAAGTAAAGTGATGGTGTTTGAGAGAGCAGAAATGGAAGTGATTGACTTTGCTACACCTTACAGAGTGGAAGTACCAACTGGGACGAAGTGTGAGATAACCCTAAGGGGTGAGAGGATGGAGGAAGTGAAGGAGTTTAAGTACCTGGGGACAGTTATGTGTAAACATGGAAGTATGGAAGGAGAAATTAGGGAGAGAGCAGTGAAGGGTAGACAGGTCATAGGATCACTGGGGAGGATAATGAAGGGTAGAAGTGTGAGTATGGAAGTGAAAAGGGGACTAAGGAACAGTATAATCTTGCCAACACTGACGTATGCGTCGGAGACCTGGACATGGAGTAGGGCTCATCAGTCAAGAATAGGTGCTGTGGAAATGAGTTATCTGAGAGGTGCATGTGGACTGACAATGTGGGATGGAGAAAGTAATGAGAGTGTGTATAAGAGATGTGGTATGAGTGAGAAGGCAATTGGTATTGAGTGTGGAGTGGTTGAGAGAGTGAAACGTAATACTCTGAGGTGGTTTGGACATGTAGAGAGAATGCAAGGTGAGGAGTTTGTAAAGAAGGTGTATGGGAGTGAAGTTGAGGGATGTGGTGTGAGAGGCAGACCACCAGTAAGATGGCAGAACAGAGTGGAAGAGTATGTGAAGGAGAGAAACGTGAGGGGGAGGGGAGGGCTGGACCAAGTAAGGAGGGAGTGTTGGAACAGGGAAGACTGGAGACTTTTCTGCCGTGGCCACCCCCTTCGGGGGAGTTCCCGGAGGGAACGAGGCGTCAGAGCTATAGATAGATAGACTACTATTATTATTACTACTTCAACTACTTTTATGATTATTATTATTGGTAAATATTGAAAGAATTATAGTTATTGTGTTATGGTGTTTCTACCTTTATTACCCATTTATTTACACCATTCTAAGACTTTTCATTTAAGTGATGAGTTCATTTTTAACATCCATTTTATTGTGCAAATTTAATGTTTTATCCATACATAAATAACCTAACCTATCCTAACCCAACCCAACCCAACCCAATGTAATCTAACCTAACCCAATCCAATCTAACCTACCCCAACCCAACCCAATGTAATCTAACCTAACCCAATCCAATCTAATGTAATCTAACCTAACCCAATCCAATCTAACCTACCCCAACCCAACCCAATCTAACCTACCCCAACCCAACCCAATGTAATCTAACCTAACCCAATCCAATCTAACCTACCCCAACCCAACCCAATCTAACCTAACCCAACCCAACCCAATGTAATCTAACCTAACCCAACCCAATCTAACCTACCCCAATCCAACCCAATGTAACCTAACCCAACCCAACCCAATGTAATCTAACCTAACCCAATCCAATCCAATCTAACCTAATCTTAACCATTGCAGACTACCAGGACCTAACCTGAGCAGACTATTGGAAGTTTTACAAGGTAAGTAAGATCTAAATCAAAGTTATTATTATTATAACATATATAAAACACCTAAATTTAGGAAAAAAATTACATGTGTCAATAATGGTGCAATTTTTATTATTATTATTATTATTATTATTATTATTAATATGAAAATTATTATTATTATTATTATTTTTGGGAAGGAAACCCTCTTTAATACAAGTTTTGCTGAAGATAACTGCGAGCTCTGTGCTGTTTATTTTGTAGCAAATCTTTTCAAGTTTGCGAATTGTTTTCTTAGTATTGCTGGGGAGATGGAAAAGCAAATTACCAAGTGAGTTTATTGGCCTGACGTTTCGGCTTTCTCTCAAAGCCATTCTCAAAGGAATGAGTGTCTTACAGAAACCAGGTATATTTATAGGTCCTGTATGGAGGTACAGCTATGCGTACTGCGCCCTGATTGGCTGTTAGCAGTCGCACTTGATCCTGTGTCAAAATAATGGTAATAACAATAGTAATAATGACAATATATATGATAATAACAATAATAATAATAATCTATGATAATGACATGTATATAATAATAATAATAAACTCACTTGGTAATTTGCTAACGTCAGGCCAATAAACTCACTTGGTAATTTGCTTTTCCATCTCCCCAGCAATACTAAGAAAACAATTCGCAAACTTGAAAAGATTTGCTACAAAATAAACAGCACAGAGCTCGCAGTTATCTTCAACAAAACTATTATTATTATTATAATTATTATTGTTATTATTATTATTATTATTATTATTATTATTATTATTATTATTATTATAATTATTATTATTATTGTTATTATTATTATTATTTTGACACGGTTAGTTGTCAGTAGTTTGCCCAGGTTAGGTTCCGGTAGTTTACAGCAGTTTAGGTTAGGTCAGGTCAGGTCATGTAAGGTCTTGCTAATTTCAAAATGCTATATTTTAATATGACCTAACTTGGAAATTTGCAAAGAAAAGTGTTTGAGAATGTTATGAATTTGTAAATAAAGAAGATAAATACATTATAAAATTACCAGTTATTTTTTATTACTCGTATTTCATAATGGTTTTCATTATCCATATATATTTTATTTTAATTAAAAATTTGAGTAAATTTTCTGAGCTACACATGTGAAATTTTCAGGCAAAATATATATAGATTTTACAAGATTTTTTCAAGTGATTAGTTCATTTTTAGCTTCCATTTATTGTGTAAATATCCTGTTTTAGCCCAACCCAATCTAACCTACCCCAACCCAACCCAATGTAATCTAACCTAACCCAATCCAATCTAACCTACCCCAACCCAACCCAATGTAATCTAACCTACCCCAACCCAACCCAATGTAATCTAACCTAACCCAATCCAATCTAACCTAATCTTAACCATTGCAGACTACCAGGACCTAACCTGAGCAGACTACCAAGACCTAACCTGAGCAGACTACCAGGACCTAACCTGAGCAGACTACCAGGACTTAACCATTGCAGACTACCAGGACCTAACCTGAGCAGACTACTAGGACCTAACCTGAGCAGACTATTGGAAGTTTTACAAGGTAAGTAAGACCTTTATCCAGATGTGGTTCCAGTAACTTTTTTACCAGTTCCAGTATAAACAATAAAATCCAAAATATAACCAGTACCAGTATAAACAATAAAATACAAAATATAACCAGTACCAGTATAATAAAAATAAGTTATGAAATGGTTTCAAACTGGAGGTGAATTTATTTCTAAGGTAATCCACAACCCATTTAATTTTATGTAATTTGTCTCCAGGTATATATATTTTATTGTCAGTGAAGTGTATATGTTGTAGTAAATAACGTATCCCTTTACTTCCGGAGGTGTAATGCAGTAGACTCTTTATAAGGAAGGGGCAGGAGCCACGCAGGTCAGCGGAGTAGGAGCGTGGGTGTGTGGTGTAGCGTGAGTGTAGCTATGGGCGCCCAGTGAGTCTCCTGGTGGTGCTGCTGCTGCGTGGGTTACTGCTTGTAGGTTATGGTGACCAGCCAGGGAGAGAGATTGCTGGTGTCTTGTGTAGCTGGAGTCTGCCTGGAGAGTGGATGAGTGACCAGGCACGGCCTGCCTTTTATCTGGATGGTCGAAGGATTAGCTATTGCCCCAGGCGCTAGGTCGGGCCCGGTGATTAGGCTAAATATAGGCTGCCTCCTGTACCTACGTGATGAGAGAATAAGGAGTGGTACACTACAATGTCTTAACAATGCAAAAAATCTGTCTGCAAATGCTGGTGTTGCAAATGTTTTTTTACATGAGCCATGGACATTACCACACACAAAAACATATACATTTCTTTTTTACATGAGCCATGGACATTACCACACACAAAAACATATACATTTCTTTTTTACATGAGCCATGGACATTACCACACACAAAAACATATACATTTCTTTTCGGTTTGTTGGTTTCCATTTATGCATTTTGCTATGTGGTGGAAAATTTTCAGTTGATTATTAGATGATCATGATAATTATTGGTCTCCATTTATTACAATTCTGTCAATAAATTCATATGAGAAAAATTCTAGAAAATAATCTAATTCACTTGATTCTTCAGATTATTAAATGTCTCACTAATTCCAACATCTTCTTGAAAATAATTTAATTCACTTGATTCTTCAGATATATTAAATGTCTCACTAATTCCAACATCTTCTTTGTTCTTGTATGTGTGTTGCTGCCTGTATTTCTGTCAGTCTGCCTGTGTGTTCTAGTCTGTACAGCTCTGGTACTGGTATTTATCAACCTATCACTGCTATCTAAGGGCATACTAAAATATATAGCCATCTTTCTATTTATCTCCTAATATGGCGGACAATATATTATACTGAGCACATAATTATCTCCACTATCCACAGTACTTGTTGCTTATCAATGCACTATCAGACATCTTCACTATCTCCTTTCTACTGTACTGTACTTCTTTATTATCTACACTTACTCTCTCCTTTCTACTGTACTGTACTTCTTTATTATCTACACTTACTCTCTCCTTTCTACTGTACTGTACTTCTTTATTATCTACACTTACTCTCTCCTTTCTACTGTACTGTACTTCTTTATTATCTACACTTACTCTCTCCTTTCTACTGTACTGTACTTCTTTATTATCTACACTTACTCTCTCCTTTCTACTGTACTGTACTTCTTTATTATCTACACTTACTCTCTCCTTTCTACTGTACTGTACATCTTTATTATCTACACTTACTTCTTCCCCCAAATTCACATCCAAACATTTTCATTGCCTTCCACAATTCTTCATTACAAAACAAAATGAAACCTTCACTGCCTTCTTCTATACTGCTTTACTACTAAGCAGACATCTATACAGCCAAACACACATCTTCAATACAAAACACATATTCATTGCATACCAAACACATCTGTACCTTTTATACATTTTCCATACATATGTACCTTTTATACATTTTCCATACATATGTACCTTCTACACATTTTCCATACATCTGTACCTTTTACACATTTTCCATACATATGTACCTTCTACACATTTTCCATACATATTCACTACTTCTCTTTATATCTTCACATACTTTATTACAGTGACACACACACACCTCCATTATCTTTCAACACATCCTCACATATCCTACATAACTACTCACCCTACATCTTCACTCCCCCACATATGCTATGCAGTATGTACACAAAACAATACTGTACTGTACTACACATCATAATTACTCTTCACCAAAAAGTGAAAAATAATTATTACACCAAATCACTACTTCCACATTAATTTGGATGGTATATTGGTCACAATGTTTGCATTATCATACCACAAGGCAATAATTTGCAGGGTTATGCTTCTGCAAAAAAAAATGTATCGGTATGAGATAATAAGAATGTATAATTATTGTGTGGTGACCAAAGCACTTACCACTGCCACATTTAGGTACTGGCATGGCTATGTCATATTTAGGTACTGGCATGGCTATGTCATATTTAGGTACTGGCATGGGTATGTCATATTTAGGTACTGGCATGGCTATGTCATATTTATGTACTGGCATGGGTATGTCATATTTAGGTACTGGCATGGCTATGTCATATTTAGGTACTGGCATGGGTATGTCATATTTAGGTACTGGCATGGCTATGTCATATTTAGGTACTGGCATGGCTATGTCATATTTAGGTACTGGCATGGCTATGTCATATTTAGGTACTGGCATGGCTATGTCATATTTAGGTACTGGCATGGCTATGTCATATCTAGGTACTGGCATGGCTATGTCATATTTAGGTACTGGCATGGGTACTGTATGTCAGGACTAAGCAGGCTGTTGGAGGTGTCAAGTCGTCGTTTTTTAGTAGGTCTTACTTCCTCATTACCAAAGTCCAAGTTGTCGTTTTTTAGGAGGTCTTATTTCCACATGTAAATATTCAGTTTTTATTATCTCTCTACATTTCTGAACTGTGTGTATAAAATGGAGGAGCAGTAATTTCAATCAATCATTCGATCTAGTCTACTGTACCTTCAAGTGATATACTGTATATGGTAACAAGGTGTACCATTCTCTTGCAGTACACATAAATGCAAAGAAAACAAGGTAGAAGCATAAAAAAAAAAAAAAAAAAAAAAAATTAAGAGGAAGAATATGCTGTCATAAAATAAAAATTAGGTCTGTAAAGCTATATAGTACACCTTCCAGTCATAGGTTACCCATTAGTAGCCTATATTGATCTATATCAATCCAATAAAGGCTTGATATATTATTGCATAGTAGTGAAAGATAAATTTATATTCATATTCCGTACAAATTGTATATCCTTCAAGTCTGGTAATAATTATATACAACAATTATAATGGTCAGTCCGTTAGTCTGCTAAGGATGATAAAGTTATGGCACGTGAGGTTATGTCCCGGTAGTCTGCCCCAGTTAGGTCCCAGTTGTCCACCCCGGTTAGGTCCCGGTACTCTACCCCAATTAGGTCCCAGTTGTCTGCCCTGGTTAGGTCCCAGTTGTCTGCCCCGGTTAGGTCCCAGTTGTCCGCCCCAGTTAGGTCCCGGTAGTCTGCCCCAGTTATGTCCCAGTTGTCCGCCCCGGTTATGTCTCGGTAGTCTGCCCCGGTTAGGTCCCAGTAGTCTGCCCCAGTTATGTCCCAGTTGTCCACCCCGGTTAGGTCCCGGTAGTCTGCCCCAGTTATGTCCCTGTTGTCCGCCCCGGTTAGGTCCCAGTAGTCTGCCCCAGTTATGTCCCAGTTGTCCGCCCCGGTTAGGTCCCGGTTGTCTGTCCTGGTTAGGTTTGGTTAATTTTTTAAACTTGGCTCGGATTTCCAAAATATTGACTTTTATCCCTCATGACAATTGCAGAAGCTGAGCCAAATTTTGCTGAAACTTGGCTCGGATTTTCAATTTTTTGACCTTTATACAGGTTAACAAACTACAGTACTATAAAGCCAAAATAATGTAAGTGTTTCCCCGCACCCAAAACCCCGGATTCCCAGTGTTCTCCCCCAAGATTGAAGGGATTAGGGAATATATATAAACCAACTGATCAATATTAGGGTCACTAATGAATAGAACAAATAAAAAAGGCAGGAAAAAATACTAACAAAAAAACGGTAGAACTCTTATGCAGAAATATCGTCAGACTAATATCAAAATGCCCCATTTGAATATGAGGAATATTTTTACAAGTTCCCACAACTCAATTTCAAAAATGTTACTATTACCAGTGTTTATATTTCACTATTACAAACCACTTTTTTATTTATAAATCATAGATTGTTCCTATCTATCCCAGACTTACAAGACTAATGATAAAAGTATAATTAGTAAATAAACCAATATCTGGAAGACTGTAGTAGAGCTCTGTGCCTGTGTTTCAGAATGAGAAGTAAATAATACCTTGGACACAACAGTTGTGTCTAACCTAACACACGTAAACACAGTTTGGACACAAACCTTGTGTCCTACCTAATGAATGGGTTAAGGCCTTTATTTTATTTTGTTTTATTTTATTTATTTATTTATTTTGATGTCATTTTATTTATTTATTATTATTTTAAATTTAATTATTTTATTTCTTTATTTATTTTGATGTTTTTTTTTTAGTTATTTATTATTATTATTATTATTATTATTTTTTTGCATATTATTTTATTTATGCATTTATTATTTAATATTATTTTAAATTTATTTTTTTGCATATTATTTTATTTATGCATTTATTCTTTATTATTATTCCTACTCCCTCACCTCACCTCACCTCTCCTTTTTACTTGCATTCTTTCATGCTAATCTCTACTTTATATTATTTCTTTCAGGTTTTATTTTATCATTATAAAAAAAAAAAAAAAATGTTATTTCTTCCAGGTTTTATATTAACATTATAAAAAAATAAAAAAATGGTATGTTATTTCTTCCAGGTTTTATTTTAACAGTATAAAAAAAAAATAATAATATGTTATTTCTTTCAGGTTTTATTTTAACATTATAAAAAAATTAAAAAATGGTATGTTATTTCTTCCAGGTTTTATTTTAACAGTATAAAAAATAACTAAAAAAATAGTATGTTTTTCTTTTGTGTCTTCCTATTTAACTACACACACAGTCATGTATTTATTATCGTTAAGGGGAGGGTATAGTTTGTACATTTTTGGAGATAATGATTCCTCCAAACTTTTCCCAGCAACAGAACACCATTATTTGTGTTCATCTGATCCTGTTTCCTGGCATACTTTGGAGGAATCAAGGCACTCCAATGTACCAAAAGTATACTCTCTCCTTATCCCACGATAATCCCACGAAAAAATGTCACACTAAAACCCCATGACAGTTTCTTAAGCTGTACACAAATCACTATATAGTCTTAATTATGGGGAGAGTATACTTTTGGTACATTACAGTGCCTTGATTCCTCCAAAGTAGGCCAGAAAACACACCCATAGAAAGAAATATAATGGAATCCTGTTGCCTGGAATAATTTGGAGGAATCATAATCTCCAAAAATATCAGAACTATACCAAGTATTTTTTGTGCTGGTAAATCTACAGCAACTAAATCCTCCAATCTATTCCAAGCAACAAAACACCATTCTTCTTGCTCTTCTGGTCCTGTTTCCTCGCATACTTTAGAGGAATCGAGAAGCTCCAATGTAACACAAGTGAAACATGGCCATACATCTCACTTGGAGCTCCTTTCTCGTTTTAACTCTTAAGAAACTCTAGATCACCTTGACATAAAGATAATGACGCACTTGTGAGGCAACCGTGTGTGTATGGGTTGTTGATATTGCCACAACAACATACCATCAGCACTGAGGTATAAATTATATTATAGTCTGTTTCCTTCCCTCATCACCCCAGTAAACACCACCAGTCTCTTCACTAGGACAACACAGCTGACTTACAAAGTGCTGAGGTCTGGGTGGAATTCGTAGGCCTGTGAGGTCTGGGTGTAATTCGTAGGCCTGTGAGGTCTGGGTGTAATTCGTAGGCCTGTGAGGTCTGGGTGGAATTCGTAGGCCTGTGAGGTCTGGGTGGAATTCATAGGCCTGTGAGGTCTGGGTGTAATTCATAGGCCTGTGAGGTCTGGGTGTAATTCGTAGGCCTGTGAGGTCTGGGTGTAATTCATAGGCCTGTGAGGTCTGGGTGTAATTCGTAGGCCTGTGAGGTCTGGGTGTAATTCATAGGCCTGTGAGGAAATACGTCAAGGATTGATGGGGTTGCGGCTTGCTATTTTTTATTAAATGTCTGCTGCTTATTTTGAAAATGGTCTTATGTTTCTTTATACATATGTTGTTGTTGCTTGAAGGAGTTTTACACTGTTTTTACTCTTGTATATTCTTCCTAACCAATCCTCTACTCCTCACCAAACAAACCCCTTGCCATTCCAATTCTAAAACTCACATGCTAAACCTTCGCCACTCCTTTCCTTCCTTATGCTAAACCTTCGCCACTCCTTTCCTTCCTTATGCTAAACCTTCGCCACTCCTTTCCTTCCTTATGCTAAACCTTCGCCACTCCTTTCCTTCCTTATGCTAAACCTTCGCCACTCCTTTCCTTCCTTATGCTAAACCTTCACCACTCCTTTCCTTCCTTATGCTAAACCTTCGCCACTCCTTTCCTTCCTTATGCTAAACCTTCGCCACTCCTTTCCTTCCTTTTGCTAAACCTTCGCCACTCCTTTCCTTCCTTTGCCCATCCTCAACCCAGAGTGACAGGTGGGGCCAGGAGGGGGTCGAGTATAGGGTCAGGTGATTGGGACAGGTATAGGATGGGAGGAGAGAGGGACGGACAGGTACACACGCACGCACACACGCACGCACAGGCACACACACACACACCCTCGCACGCACACTCACACTCTTACACACTCACACATCATTATTATTATTACACACACACTCTCTCTCTCTCTCTCTCTCTCTCTCTCTCTCTCTCGCTCTCTCACACACACACATACAATTTCGCGTCAAAATTGGACTTTGGAGGAATCAAGATGCTGAACTGTCCAGAACTCTTGCTTATACACCAAACTAATGTTTATTAATAATATCATTACAGGTGTTTGGTGAAGGTGTGGTGACAAGTGGTGATGATTCCTCAGCTGTAGACTACGAGAAGAAGTCACTATTACTGCTGCTGCTACTGCTGCTGCTGCTGCTGTTGTGTGTCAGTGAATAATGTGATGTTTACCTGTTGTACACTGCATGGGACGTGGTGTTGGTGTGAGGACTGTACACTCGTCATACATAATTTCTGACCAGAGTGTGAGGAGCAGAAAGCTTCGAATCACCTGGTATTGTTCATTTCCCCACCCAGTACACACATATAGAGGCTGAGTACGAATCCAGGGTATGTGTGTGTGTGTGTGTGTGTGTGTGTGTGTGTGTGTGTGTGTGTGGTGCCTGCCGTTCGTCTCTGGTCAGGGATTATGTATTACGAGTGTACTGTACAGTTGCCAAAAAAGGTATTGCGACAAATCTTGATAGAACTTTAACCCTAGTAATATCCACAACTATTTGTAGGGACTATAAACATGTATAACAGAAGGAAATATACATATCCTTCTGTAATTTATACTTATAATCCCTACAAACAACTATGGACATTAATATTATTTAGTGTTGTATCACTAGTTGTCGCAATACCTTTTTTGGCAACTGTACATCACCACAGTCTACAAATATGTAACACTAACCATCAGCTTCACAAGGTTAGTTGAAGTTATTATTGGTCACAAGAACTGATACAGCCACAATCAATAAATCAGTATCATATCAAACTATAATCCTACAACAACAACACCTTACATCAACTCAACCCCCTCAATTATTATTATTATTATGAGGTGCTGTAAGATTATACACGTGTTGTTCTTTATTACCAAGATTATTATTATTATTATTATTATTATTATTATTATTATTATGAGGTGCTGTAAGATTATACACGTGTTGTTCTTTATTACCAAGATATTTACTACGATGGAAGGAAAGTGTCGGTGGATATTTGATTGTGGCTGTACTGTACCGATTGTATGTGTGTGTAAGAGATATTTCATTTGTGTATGTATGTGTGAGTGACTGTGTGTGTGTAAGAGAGAGATAGAGAGACTCTTTGTGTGTGTGTGTGTGAAAGAGAAAGAGAGAGATTAATTTTGTGTGTGAGAGATTAATTTGTGTGTATGTGAGAGAGAGACTGTGTATGTATGAAATAAATAAATAAATAAAGATATAAAAATGGATTTGTGTTTGTTATCCCTCCTTTCCTTATATTTCATCTCTCTCTCTCTCTCTCTCTCTCTCTCTCTCTCTCTCTCTCTCTCTCTCTCTCTCTCTCTCTCTCTCTCTCTCTCTCCTTCCTTCGTGCTTGCTGTCCTATGATAATAATAATAATAAATAAATAATAATGTGTTTCAATTTCCTTAGTAAAAATATAATTATAAAAATATTTATTATTTATCCCATGAAATAAATGGGTTTAATATTAGTCAATAATTAATTAAGGTGTAAAGAAATATACAATAATAAATAATTCAGGTGTTAAAAAGATTATCATAAAAATATCAAAGTAAAAAAACGAAAAAATAAATAAGTGTTTTAAAATGATATCGTTTTCTCTGATTGAGAAACCTTTGTAAATTGGTGGCAATATTGGAGCAACTTGATTCCTCCAAACTATGCCAGGCAACAGGGTAGATACCATTATATTTATTAATTAATCCTGTTTCCTGACATACTATGGAGGAATCATTGTACTACAAAGTACTACAAGGGACCTCAGATCTCTCTAGGGTAATTTTGTAGCAAACTGATTCCTCCAAACTGTATTATTCCTGCACTAAGTTGTGTTGTCTGAGATACCTTGGAGGACTCAAGGTGCTCCAATGTACCAATTAGTCACGGTTGGCAATTTAAAATGTGTAATATTCGCTAATTTCGTTAATTAATTACGTAATAAAAGAAATTATTATATCCAAATGAAGGGAAAAATATGAGGATTTCAATGATATAATTACTAATTCAAAATAATTAATAATAAATGAATTATGAACCCAAACGTGAACTATATTCTCCACCAAATCATGAAGTCATTATATGATAAACAAGGGGAGGGGTAGGGGTGTGGGGTGGGTGGTGTGGTGTTAGGGGGGGTAGGGACATGGGTGTGAGGGAGGGGGTATGGGTAGGGGGGTTGGAGGGTAGGGGGGAGGGCAAGTCAACTCAGTAACCCCGTTTATGGACTGCCATTGGAAAGAAAAATTCTGAGCCAATTCATTCAATCTCTTTCACTCTCTCTCTATTTACCCTTCATTCCCCTCTCCTTTACCTCTCTTTATCTCTCTATCTCTCTCTATCCATATTTCCTCCCTCACACCCCACAATCCTTCCCTATCCCCAGAGAAAGGGAGTGAGAGAGAGAGAGAAAGAGATAGAGAGATTGATTGGTTGATTGATATTAGACACATCAACATCGAGGTCATATAGCGCCAGTAAAAGGTGATAGAGAGGTGAGACAGCAAGCAGGAAGGAAATAGAAAGAAAAGGGGCACAGTTGAAGAACTGAAAGCTAGTGGCTGGGGCCGAAGGGGCGTCCAAACCCTATAAGTATTGCCCACATTACTACAGGCAATAACCCTCCTACGGGGGAGATAGAGAGAAATAATGGAGGATGGGTAGAGAGAGAGAGAGAGAGAGAGAGAGGTAAAGGTGAGGGTTGGGGATGAAGGAGAGAGAATATTGGCTCAGAATTTTTCTTTCCAATGGCAGTCCATAAACGGGGTTACTGAGTTGACTTGCCCTCCCCCCTACCCTCCAACCCCCCTACCCATACCCCCTCCCTCACACCCATGTCCCTACCCCCCCTAACACCACACCACCCACCCCACACCCCTATCCCTCCCCTTCTTTATCATATAATGATTTGGTGGAGAATATAGTTCACGTTTGGGTTCATAATTCATTTATTATTAATTATTTTGCATTAGTAATTATATCATTGAAATCCTCATATTTTTCCCTTCATTTGGATATAATAATTTCTTTTATTACGTAATTAATTAACGAAATTAGCGAATATTCCACATTTTAAATTGCCAACCGTGACTAATTGTTACATTGGAGCACCTTGAGTCCTCCAAGGTATCTCAGACAACACAACTTAGTGCAGGAATAATACAGTTTGGAGGAATCAGTTTGCTACAAAATTACCCTAGATAGATCTGAGGTCCCTTGTAGTACTTTGTAGTACAATGATTCCTCCATAGTATGTCAGGAAACAGGATTAATTAATAAATATAATGGTATCTACCCTGTTGCCTGGCATAGTTTGGAGGAATCAAGTTGCTCCAATATTGCCACCAATTTACAAAGGTTTCTTAATCAGAGAAAACGGTATCATTTTAAAACTCATTTATTTTTTCGTTTTTTTACTTTGATATTTTTATGATAATCTCTTTAACACCTGAATTATTTATTATTGTATATTTCTTTACACCTTAATTAATTATTGACTAATATTAAACCCATTTATTTCATGGGATAAGTAATAAATATTTTTATAATTATATTTTTACTAAGGAAATTGAAACACATTATTATTTATATATTTATTTATTATTATTATTATAGGACAGCAAGCACGAAGGAAGGAGAGAGAGAGAGAGAGAGAGAGAGAGAGAGAGAGAGAGAGAGAGAGAGAGAGAGAGAGAGAGAGAGAGAGAGAGAGAGAGAGAGAGAGAGAGAGAGAGATGAAATATAAGGAAAGGAGGGATAACAAACACAAATACATTTTTATATCTTTATTTATTTATTTATTTCAGACATACACAGTCTCTCTCTCACATACACACAAAGTAATCTCTCACACACAAAATTAATCTCTCTCTTTCTCTTTCACACACACAAAGAGTCTCTCTATCTCTCTCTTACACACACACAGTCACTCACACATACATACACAAATGAAATATCTCTTACACACACATATCCAATCGGTACAATACAGCCACAATCAAATATCCACCAACACTTTCCTTCCATCGTAGTAAATATCTTGGTAATAAAGAACAACACGTGTATGATTTTGCAGCACCTCATAATAATAATAATTGATGGGGGTTGAGTTGACGTAAGGTGTTGTTGTTGTAGGAATATAGTTTGATATGATACTGATTTATTGGCACGATGGAAGGAAAGTGTTGGTGGTTGAGTTGACGTAAGGTGTTGTTGTTGTAGGATTATAGTTTGATATGATACTGATTTATTGATTGTGGCTGTATCAGTTCTTGTGACCAATAGTAACTTCAACTAACCTTGTGAAGCTGATGGTTAGTGTTACATATTTGTAGACTGTGGTGATGTACAGTTGCCAAAAAAGGTATTGCGACAACTATTGATACAACATTAAATAATATTAATGTCCATAGTTGTTTGTAGGGATTATAAGTATAAATTACAGAAGGATATGTATATTTCCTTCTGTTTTACATGTTTATAGTCCCTACAAATAGTTGTGGATATTAATAGGGTTAAAGTTCTATCAAGATTTGTCGCAATACCTTTTTTGGCAACTGTAGAGTACACTCGTAATACGTAATCCCTGACCAGAGACGAACGGCAGGCACCACACACACACACACACACACACACACACACACACACACACACACATACCCTGCATTCGTACTCAGCCTCTATATGTGTGTACTGGGTGGGGGAAATGAACAATACCAGGCGATTCGAAGCTTTCTGCTCTTCTGGTCCTGTTTCCTAGCAGACTTTGGAGGAATCCTGGCACTCCAATGTACACAAAAACAACCACCACCTTAACCAACCTGAAAAGACATATAGGAAAATAAAATACAGGTCATGGAAATAAAATACATACAGGAAAATAAAATACAGGTCATGGAAATAAAATACATACACTGATGACCTGGGGAATAATATACACATCAATATACGTACATGAAAATACGTACATGAGAATACTTACATGAGAATACGTACAGCTCCGGACTGATCAATGGTCCACACTTCTTCCACCCTTGCCTTGGTGTGGGCCTCAACGGATATGGTATCACTGACAGGTGGAGGGGGGAGGGGAGAAATGTGGGCGGAGTTATATAGGGGGGGTAGCGTTACCAATGTTGAGCCATCCAGACATTTGAATCCCGAACCACTTGTGATCATGGATGTGAACCACTCACTTGAAGGTGGTAGGAGAGGAGGGGTTGGGTTGGGGAGAGAGGGGTAAAGCTTTACCAGTGATCGAGATGGAGAGAATTATTGGATCAAGTAGCTAAATGTTTTCTTCTGTAATCTAAATCCAACTCTGATGCTGCATTCCATGGGATATTCTTTATTATTTGAAATGAATCCAGATTTTACCTAATATAATTAACACGACACCAGTTTTTTATGACTAATATATCAAGCGATGCACCACCTACCCAGTGTTAAGTTACATTTCAAGTAAATCCTTTATTTTTATCCTGTATCATTTATGACATTTTCTAAGAAACGTTTATTGTGTAACTGGTTACCAAAGGATAATAGTTATAGTGTAAGATGTTAATTACCTAATAACTACTCCATCTGTTCTTCCTCACCCCGTCCTCCCTTATTCAATTCACTGTTTCCTCTCCCTCCATCCCAGCATTCCTTGCTCTCCATCTTACCACCACTACCATCATTCTGTGTGTTGCTGCATAATCTGTTAATGCGCAAACACGACCACAATAGAAATAAAAGTGATATTTGGTATGCAAATACAATCCGTTATATATGACGAATATATTTATTACCTTTATTTATTTATCTGAGGTCAACATCTAGGCCAGCCATTCAGACGCCCAGTATAGTGAACCAATCACAAGATTTAGAGGATATTGTGTCACAACTATTGTTATTACTAATTAAGACAGGGAAAAATTGAAATCAGACATTTATTGGTTATTGTTTACATCTCCACAAGTCCTCGTCACGAAGCATTCAAACCCATAATCCAACTGGGTCTGTAGGCACCACACTGTAATTATAATAACCACAATTATAATAACTGTTAACTTATTATAACCTGAAGTTTATACTTCAACCTCACGTTTGCATTAAGCATGTGTAATGTTTGTTTTGTTTTCTTATTATTATTATAAGCACCTATATATGTATTGCTTTAGACCCTTAGCCACGATGATATACAGTATATACACTATTTATATACACTTCTATGAAGATATTAAGGCTTGAAATACTGTAGATTACATATTTCATTTTATTACTCATCAATTTGTTGCTAGTATCGTGTTCAACCACCCTCCTTCTCAATGACAGCCTGCAGTCGCTCGGGCATTGAGGCAACATGCCTCCTCACTGTATAATATATATGGTTTTCCCCGAAAAATCTCCCACTGTGTTCTGGTGTGACGTAACAAATCTGCTGTGGTTCTCTGTCGTTCTGGCTCCCACGTGTTAACGATAGAACCTCATAGATTTTCTATAGGGTTCATATCGCAGTCTTAAATAGACAAATCTATCACCTGCAAATAATCATGAGCAGTAAACCATTCTTGAACTTTCCTCGCCATATGGATAGGGCATCGGTCGTGTATAGGACAGATAAGGGTGAGTAGTTGAAAAGAAATTAAAAACATTTAGAATATGTGCTTCATTATATTGCATTTGATCGATCTATTAAATAAAGACACTGTCTATTGTTCACCCCCGTAGAGAGATACTGATTATAATTATTATCCTTTGGATATTAAGCAACAAATAACGGAGCTGAGACAATTAATTTTCTGTCTTCAGCTTTACCTGTATTCTTTTCACCCCTCATGCTGGCAGTCCCCCTCTTTATCACCTCTTCTCGCCGTAAAATAAATAAATTTCTACCTATATTTTTCAAGTAACTGGCAACCTCACACAACCTCCTCTCACCTGTCTTCTCTCTCTCTCACGTCCCCTTCCTTCCTTGCCTTCTGTAGTATTTTTTATCTTTTGTTTCTCATATTTTTAACCTTCTCATTCGTTCTTTGAAAGTTTTAATGACATAGGCCTTTCTCCCTTATCACCCATTGTCCTTCAAATTTATGCAAGCAAAAGGATATGATAATAGTTATGTAGAATATATATATATATATATATATATATATATATATATATATATATATATATATATATATATATATATATATATATATATATATATATATATATATATATATATATATATATATATATATATATATGAAATGAGAGAGAAAGAAGGGGGGGGGGGTATGGAGGGGCTGGTGGAGGAAGAGAGAACAAGAGAGACGCCAATAACCGTGGCTGTAGAGACGTTTTCTTGAAGATTTATGGTTGACTTTGGGCGAAGGAACTAATGGAGATGTAGTTCACATTAACAAACCTATATAATTAAGTATTGAATTTTATCATTGTCATCATAATATTATTATTTTCTACTCTCATCTGTAGGCTAATTAAGTATTGTTCGATATCAGCAGAACTGTAATGACATCTGATGGGATGGGTGACTATAAAACTTGGACATATGTAATGAAATGGCTATACTCAATGGTAAATGTGTTTCAACAATAATGAATATATTAAACAAAATTATGAGAACCACAATTATCCATATATTATATGTGAAAAGAATAATATTCTGTGGAACGGAATGAGACAATCGAATCTCTCCTGTAGAATATAGGCTTATTTCTGGTGAAGTGAAGGTTCGAGTCATGTGAACCACAGTTCCCTTTACACACACACACACACACACCAATCCCACATCTTGTAGCTTTCGCAGGCTTACCAACCTAACACACGGGGGGGAAAATAACTTGTTCTACGTTACATATAGTGTATTATTGGATTACAAGTAAATTTCTGGCCATAACAAGGAAATCATTAACACGTAGACATATTAGAATAAAGCTAGTTACTATTTGTGAAACATATGATAATCAGTGGTGACAACCTATGAGACGTCAGCCTTCATAACCCTACACATTTCTAATGACGAGTATTTATGTGCACACAATAATATAAAGGATTAATTCAATAGAAGACTACCATCAGCATCTTTCTATTACTTTTAATACTAACTTTATAAAGATATTATTGCACCTTGTATTCCACAATATTTATATAATAAAACTCTTAATAGTGACAACA
The DNA here is from genome assembly GCA_034508575.1 of Petrolisthes manimaculis. Classification (NCBI taxonomy): domain Eukaryota; kingdom Metazoa; phylum Arthropoda; class Malacostraca; order Decapoda; family Porcellanidae; genus Petrolisthes; species Petrolisthes manimaculis. The sequence goes on from JAWZYT010004163.1 coordinate 952,411, forward strand.
TTAAAGTAAAATACAATATACAGAAATACAAATTCCAGTTCCATTTCTATAAAACATTACATATTTGTCTTCCATTCTTCTTAGTGTTTATAATTATGAATTTAGATGCGGCCTATAATTATATATACGTCTAATTATCACCCACAAGATTTAATTATTAATGTTGGCAATCTTGCAAACCAATGTATTTTGAGAGCCAGAACTGTTACATATTATTCTCCCGACAAAGAGAATATATATGTTTGTCACCTTTGATTCTCCAGGTTTAATAAAAACAGTGGATTATCGGTAAATTTTTACTTAATAATTTGGTTATGGGTGATAAGAGAGAAAGGCCTATGTCATTAAAACTTTCAAAGAACGAATGAGAAGGTTAAAAATATGAGAAACAAAAGATAAAAAATACTACAGAAGGCAAGGAAAGAAGGGGACGTGAGAGAGAGAGAAGACAGGTGAGAGGAGGTTGTGTGAGGTTGCCAGTTACTTGAAAAATATAGGTAGAAATTTATTTATTTTACGGCGAGAAGAGGTGATAAAGAGGGGGACTGCCAGCATGAGGGGTGAAAAGAATACAGGTAAAGCTGAAGACAGAAAATTAATTGTCTCAGCTCCGTTATTTGTTGCTTAATATCCAAAGGATAATAATTATAATCAGTATCTCTCTACGGGGGTGAACAATAGACAGTGTCTTTATTTAATAGATCGATCAAATGCAATATAATGAAGCACATATTCTAAATGTTTTTAATTTCTTTTCAATTACTCACCCTTATCTGTCCTATACACGACCGATGCCCTATCCATATGGCGAGGAAAGTTCAAGAATGGTTTACTGCTCATGATTATTTGCAGGTGATAGATTTGTCTATTTAAGACTGCGATATGAACCCTATAGAAAATCTATGAGGTTCTATCGTTAACACGTGGGAGCCAGAACGACAGAGAACCACAGCAGATTTGTTACGTCACACCAGAACACAGTGGGAGATTTTTCGGGGAAAACCATATATATTATACAGTGAGGAGGCATGTTGCCTCAATGCCCGAGCGACTGCAGGCTGTCATTGAGAAGGAGGGTGGTTGAACACGATACTAGCAACAAATTGATGAGTAATAAAATGAAATATGTAATCTACAGTATTTCAAGCCTTAATATCTTCATAGAAGTGTATATAAATAGTGTATATACTGTATATCATCGTGGCTAAGGGTCTAAAGCAATACATATATAGGTGCTTATAATAATAATAAGAAAACAAAACAAACATTACACATGCTTAATGCAAACGTGAGGTTGAAGTATAAACTTCAGGTTATAATAAGTTAACAGTTATTATAATTGTGGTTATTATAATTACAGTGTGGTGCCTACAGACCCAGTTGGATTATGGGTTTGAATGCTTCGTGACGAGGACTTGTGGAGATGTAAACAATAACCAATAAATGTCTGATTTCAATTTTTCCCTGTTTTAATTAGTAATAACAATAGTTGTGACACAATATCCTCTAAATCTTGTGATTGGTTCACTATACTGGGCGTCTGAATGGCTGGCCTAGATGTTGACCTCAGATAAATAAATAAAGGTAATAAATATATTCGTCATATATAACGGATTGTATTTGCATACCAAATATCACTTTTATTTCTATTGTGGTCGTGTTTGCGCATTAACAGATTATGCAGCAACACACAGAATGATGGTAGTGGTGGTAAGATGGAGAGCAAGGAATGCTGGGATGGAGGGAGAGGAAACAGTGAATTGAATAAGGGAGGACGGGGTGAGGAAGAACAGATGGAGTAGTTATTAGGTAATTAACATCTTACACTATAACTATTATCCTTTGGTAACCAGTTACACAATAAACGTTTCTTAGAAAATGTCATAAATGATACAGGATAAAAATAAAGGATTTACTTGAAATGTAACTTAACACTGGGTAGGTGGTGCATCGCTTGATATATTAGTCATCAAAAACTGGTGTCGTGTTAATTATATTAGGTAAAATCTGGATTCATTTCAAATAATAAAGAATATCCCATGGAATGCAGCATCAGAGTTGGATTTAGATTACAGAAGAAAACATTTAGCTACTTGATCCAATAATTCTCTCCATCTCGATCACTGGTGAAGCTTTACCCCTCTCTCCCCAACCCAACCCCTCCTCTCCTACCACCTTCAAGTGAGTGGTTCACATCCATGATCACAAGTGGTTCGGGATTCAAATGTCTGGATGGCTCAACATTGGTAACGCTACCCCCCCTATATAACTCCGCCCACATTTCTCCCCTCCCCCCTCCACCTGTCAGTGATACCATATCCGTTGAGGCCCACACCAAGGCAAGGGTGGAAGAAGTGTGGACCATTGATCAGTCCGGAGCTGTACATGAGAATACTTACATGAGAATACGTACATGAGAATACGTACATGAGAATACGTACATGAGAATACGTACATGAGAATACCTACATGAGAATACGTACATGAGAATACGTACATGAGAATACGTACATGAGAATACGTACATGAGAATACGTACATGAGAATACTTACATGAGAATACGTACATGAGAATACGTACATGAGAATACTTACATGAGAATACGTACATGAGAATACGTACATGAGAATACGTACATGGGAATACGTACATGAGAATACGTACATGAGAATACGTACATGAGAATACGTACATGAGAATACGTACATGAGAATACGTACATGAGAATACATACATGAGAATACGTACATGAGAATAATTACATGAGAATACGTACATGAGAATAATTACATAAATAATAAAATACCATATATATAAAATACCATAGGCCTACCATACTGTAATTCTGTACTATAATACTGTACTGTACCCATACACACATTCTCTCTCTCTCTCTCTCTCTCTCTCTCTCTCTCTCTCTCTCTCTCTCTCTCTCTCTCTCTCTCTCATACATGCACACACACACATTCTCTCTCTCTATTTCTCTCATACGCATACATGCATTCTCTCTCTCTCTCTCTGTCTGTCTCTCATACACATACATACACACTCTCTCTCTCTCTCTCTCTCTCTCTCTCTCTCTCTCTCTCTCTCTCTACTAAAAGATTTATTCCAAAGATTTTCCCATGTGTGTATTTTCACATGGATAATTTCCACATATAATTTTCACATGGATAATTATTTCATTTTCCCATGTGTGTATTTTATTTCCATGTGCATATTCTCATGTGCGTATTTTTATGTGCGTATTCTTTTCACATGTGTATTTTCATGTATTTATTTTATTCATGTGCATATTCTCATGTACATAATCTCTTGTGCGTAATTTCCCCTTGCATATGTATTTTATATTCACATAATAATAATAATAATAATAATAATAATAATAAAAGGTTTATTGAGTGAGGCAGCCGAGGGCTGAAAATATACATTAAAAAAAAAAATCGTGATGGAGTGGATGATAATATATGGATAAATATAGATGAATGAACAGACATACACAAATACATTCGCGCACATGCACACATAATATTCATTCGCACAAACAGCACACAGACGTACACAGATACAATCACGCATATTCACTCACACATGGACATATATTATGGGTACATATATTTATTAGTGCTGTTGGTTTATTAATGAAACTATTGTTGGGATTGGACTATTCTTATATCTGTCCGTCCTGGCTTTAATGGGTTGGAGTAGGTTGAAGTGACGGACATCATGACGGGGTTTGGGTATGATGTGTGTGTATTCTCATGTACGTAAAATCCACTTGTGAATGTATTTTATATTCTCATGTACGTAAGTTTAAATAAATACCCATTATTTGTTTCAGAACGGCATTAGTTTAAATAAATACCCATTATTTGTTTCAAAACAGTGTTCTACGTACCCCAAGCCTGTCCCCTTATTCTCCCACCCCCCAGTCCCCCCCAAGCCTGCCCCCTCTATTCCCCCACCCCCCAGTCCCTCCCAAGCCTGTCCCCTTATTCCCCCACCCCCCAGTCCCTCCCAAGCCTGTCCCCTTATTCTCCCACCCCCCAGTCCCCCCCAAGCCTGTCCCCTACTCCTAATCATAATAACATAGTAAACATTAGCTAATAATTAATTAATTACAAAATTAATATAATTATAATAACAGTTATTATTATTATTATAAACAGATATTAGTAATTATGTTATGTAAACAAACCTTGGCTGATACTTCTCGGTTCAAATCCACATTAGCAGTGTTACCATATTGGTTACCAGTGTTACCATACATGTGTGTCACTGTAACTAATAAAAATTATAAAGTCTAGAAAAAAAGCATGTGAATAAAAAAATTATCATTCATTCATTCATTCATTCTTTCATTTATATATATTTATTTTTTTATTTTTAGGTGAGGTTTTGGGTTCAACCTCAACCTCAAACCTCAAATCAACCTCAAACCTCAAATCAATTTATCTATTTAATAAGATGAAAAATTTCACTTTATATAATATATTTTTGACTAAAAATTGTAAAATATGACGAAAGTGTCTTAATTGTTTCATTTATTACTCGTCTATTTATCTATCTATCGACACTTTGTTGATTGCATCTAATAGATAATTTTATTGTCTATCTTTTGGTAGATACATATATCTATTTATCTATTTCCTAAGATGAGAAATTTTACTTTATATAATATACTTTTGACTAAAAATAGTAAAATATGACAAAAATGTCTTATTTTCTTTTTTATTACTCATCTATTTATCTTTTTTTCGACAATATGTTGATGGCATCTAATAGATAATTTTATTGTCTATCTTTTGGTATATACATGTATCAATTTATCTATTTCCTAAGATGAGAAATTTCACTTTATATATTATATTTTTGAATAAAAATAGTAAAATATGACCAAAGTGTCCCACTTTTTTCGTTAATTAGTCATCTATTTATCTATCTATCGACAATTTGTTGATGGCATCTAATAGATAATTTTATTGTCTATCTTTTGGTATATACATGTATCTATTTATCTATTTCCTAAGATGAGAAATTTCACTTTATATAATATATTTTTAACTAAAAATAGTAAAATATGACAAAAGTGTCTTAACTTTCTTGTTAATTACTCATCTATTTATCTGTTTATCGACAATTTGTTGATGGCATCTAATAGATAATTTTATTGTCTATATTTTGGTATTTACATGTATCTATTTATCTATTTCCTAAGATGAGAAATTTCACTTTATATAATATATTTTTTACTAAAAATTGTAAAATATGACAAAAATGTCTTAATTGTTTCATTTATTACTCGTCTATTTATCTATCAATTGACAATTTGTTGATGGCATCTAATAGATAATTTTATTGTCTATTTTTTTGGTATATACATGTATCTATTTATCTATTTCCTAAGATGAGATATTTCACATTATATAATATATTTTTAACTAAAAATAGTAAAATATGACAAAAGTGTCTTAATTTTCTTGTTAATTACTCGTCTATTTATCTATTTATCGACAATTTGTTGATGGCATCTAATAGATCATTTTATTGTCTATCGTTTGGTCTATACATATATGCATTTATCTATTTCCTAAGATTCGAAATTTCACATTATATATTATATTTTTGACTAAAAATTGTAAAATATCACCAAAGTGTCCCATTTTTCGTTAATTACTCGTCTATTTATCTATCTATCCACAATTTGTTGATGGCATCTAATAGATAATTTTATTGTCTATCTTTTGGTATATACATGTATCGATTTATCTATTTCCTAAGATGAGAAATTTCACTTTATATAATATATTTTTAACTAAAAATAGTAAAATATGACAAACATGTCTTAATTTTCTTTTTAATTACTCGTCTATTTATCTATTTATCGACAATTTGTCGATGGCATCTAATAGATAATTTTATCGTCTATCTTTTGGTATATACATGTATCTATTTATCTATTTCGTAAGATGAGAAATTCACTTTATATAATATATTTTTGACTAAAAATGGTAAAATATGACAAAAATTTCTTAATTTATTCATTTAGTACTCGTCTATTTATCTATCTATTGAAAGTTTGTTGATGGCATCTAATAGATATTTCTATTGTCTATCTTTTGGTATATACATATATATATTTATCTACTTCCTAAGATGTGAAATTCCACTTTATATAATATATTTTTGACTAAAAATAGTAAAATATGACAAAAATGTCTTAATTTTCTTGTTAATTACTCGTCTATTTATCTATTTATCGACAATTTGTTGATGGCATCTAATAGATAATTTTATCGTCTATCTTTTGGTATATACATGTATCTATTTATCTATTTCGTAAGATGAGAAATTTCACTTTATATATTATATTTTTGACTAAAAATTGTAAAATATGACCAAAGTGTCTTTATTTATTCATTTATTACTCGTCTATTTATCTATCTATCGAAAATTTGTTGATGGCACCTAATAGATAATTTTATTGTCTATCTTTTCGTATGTACATGTATCAATTTATCTATTTCCTAAGATGAGAAATTTCACTTTATATATTATATTTTTGACTAAAAATAGTAAAATATGACCAAAGTGTCCCACTTTTTTCTTTAATTACTCGTCTATTTATCTATCTATCGACAATTTGTTGATGGCATCTAATAGATAATTTTATTGTCTATCTTTTGGTATATACATGTATCTATTTATCTATTTCCTAAGATGAGAAATTTCACTTTATATAATATATTTTTAACTAAAAATAGTAAAATATGACAGAAGTGTCTGAATTTTGTTGTTAATTACTCGTCTATTTATCTATTTATCGACAATTTGTTGATGGCATCTAATAGATAATTTTATTGTCTATCGTTTGGTTTATACATGTATCTATTTATCTTATTCCTAAGATGAGAAATTTCACTTTATATAATATATTTTTAACTAAAAAAATATTCACTTTATATAATATATTTTTTATTAAAAATTGTAAAATATGACAAAAATGTCTTAATTGTTTCATTTATTACTCGTCTATTTATCTATCAATTGACAATTTGTTGATGGCATCTAATAGATAATTTTATCGTCTATCTTTTGGTATATACATGTATCTATTTATCTATTTCGCAAGATGAGAAATTTCACTTTATATAATATATTTTTGACTAAAAATGGTAAAATATGACAAAAATTTCTTAATTTATTCATTTAGTACTCGTCTATTTATCTATCTATTGAAAGTTTGTTGATGGCATCTAATAGATATTTCTATTGTCTATCTTTTGGTATATACATATATATATTTATCTATTTCCTAAGATGTGAAATTCCACTTTATGTAATATATTTTTGACTAAAAATAGTAAAATATGACAAAAATGTCTTATTTTTCTTGTTAATTACTCGTCTATTTATCTATTTATCGACAATTTGTTGATGGCATCTAATAGATAATTTTATTGTCTATCGTTTGGTTTATACATGTATCTATTTATCTTATTCCTAAGATGAGAAATTTCACTTTTTATATTATATTTTTGACTAAAAATTGTAAAATATGACCAAAGTGTCTTTATTTATTCATTTATTACTCGTCTATTTATCTATCTATGGAAAATTTGTTGATGGCACCTAATAGATAATTTTATTGTCTATCTTTTCGTATATACATGTATCAATTTATCTATTTCCTAAGATGAGAAATTTCACTTTATATAATATATTTTTGACTAAAAATAGTAAAATATGACCAAAGTGTCCCAATTTTTTCTTTAATTACTCGTCTATTTATCTATCTATCGACAATTTGTTGATGGCATCTGATAGATAATTTTATTGTCTATCTTTTGGTATATACATGTATCTATTTATCTATTTCCTAAGATGAGAAATTTCACTTTATATAATATATTTTTAACTAAAAATAGTAAAATATGACAAAAGTGTCTGAATTTTGTTGTTAATTACTCGTCTATTTATCTATTTATCGACAATTTGTTGATGGCATCTAATAGATAATTTTATTGTCTATCGTTTGGTTTATACATGTATCTATTTATCTTATTCCTAAGATGAGAAATTTCACTTTATATAATATATTTTTAACTAAAAAAATATTCACTTTATATAATATATTTTTTATTAAAAATTGTAAAATATGACAAAAATGTCTTAATTGTTTCATTTATTACTCGTCTATTTATCTATCAATTGACAATTTGTTGATGGCATCTAATAGATAATTTTATCGTCTATCTTTTGGTATATACATGTATCTATTTATCTATTTCGCAAGATGAGAAATTTCACTTTATATAATATATTTTTGACTAAAAATGGTAAAATATGACAAAAATTTCTTAATTTATTCATTTAGTACTCGTCTATTTATCTATCTATTGAAAGTTTGTTGATGGCATCTAATAGATATTTCTATTGTCTATCTTTTGGTATATACATATATATATTTATCTATTTCCTAAGATGTGAAATTCCACTTTATATAATATATTTTTGACTAAAAATAGTAAAATATGACAAAAATGTCTTATTTTTCTTGTTAATTACTCGTCTATTTATCTATTTATCGACAATTTGTTGATGGCATCTAATAGATAATTTTATTGTCTATCGTTTGGTTTATACATGTATCTATTTATCTTATTCCTAAGATGAGAAATTTCACTTTTTATATTATATTTTTGACTAAAAATTGTAAAATATGACCAAAGTGTCTTTATTTATTCATTTATTACTCGTCTATTTATCTATCTATGGAAAATTTGTTGATGGCACCTAATAGATAATTTTATTGTCTATCTTTTCGTATATACATGTATCAATTTATCTATTTCCTAAGATGAGAAATTTCACTTTATATAATATATTTTTGACTAAAAATAGTAAAATATGACCAAAGTGTCCCAATTTTTTCTTTAATTACTCGTCTATTTATCTATCTATCGACAATTTGTTGATGGCATCTAATAGATAATTTTATTGTCTATCTTTTGGTATATACATGTATCTATTTATCTATTTCCTAAGATGAGAAATTTCACTTTATATAATATATTTTTAACTAAAAATAGTAAAATATGACAAAAGTGTCTGAATTTTGTTGTTAATTACTCGTCTATTTATCTATTTATCGACAATTTGTTGATGGCATCTAATAGATAATTTTATTGTCTATCGTTTGGTTTATACATGTATCTATTTATCTTATTCCTAAGATGAGAAATTTCACTTTATATATTATATTTTTGACTAAAAATTGTAAAATATGACAAAAGTGTCTTAATTATTTCATTTATTACTCATCTATTTATCTATATATCGAAAATTTGTTCATGGCATCTAATAGATAATTTTATTGTCTATCTTTTCGTATATTCATGTATCAATTTATCTATTTCATAAGATGAGAAATGTCACTTTATATAATATATTTTTGACAAAATTTTAAAATATGACCATAGTGTCTTTATTTATTCATTTATTACTCGTTTATTTATCTATCTATGGAAACTTTGTTGATGGCATCTAATAGATAATTTTATTGTCTATCTTTTCGTATATACATGTATCAATTTATCTATTTCCTAAGATGAGAAATTTCACTTTATATAATATATTTTTGACTAAAAATTGTAAAATATGACCAAAGTGTCCCACTTTTTTCGTTAATTACTCGTCTATTTATCTATCTATCGACAATTTGTTGATGGCATCTAATAGATAATTTAATGTCTATCTTTTGGTATATACATGTATCTATTTATCTATTTCCTAAGATGAGAAATTTCACTTTATATACTATATTTTTGACTAAAAATTGTAAAATATGACCAAAGTGTCTTTATTTATTCATTTATTACTCGTCTATTTATCTATCTATCGAAAATTTGTTGATGGCACCTAATAGATAATTTTATTGTCTATCTTTTCGTATGTACATGTATCAATTTATCTATTTCCTAAGATGAGAAATTTCACTTTATATATTATATTTTTGACTAAAAATTGTAAAATATGACAAAAATGTCTTAATTGTTTCATTTATTACTCATCTATTTATCTATCAATTGACAATTTGTTGATGGCATCTAATAGATAATTTTATTGTCTATTTTTTGGTATGTACATGTATCTATTTATCTATTTCGTAAGATGAGAAATTTCACTTTATATACTATATTTTTGACTAAAAATTGTAAAATATGACCAAAGTGTCTTTATTTATTCATTTATTACTCGTCTATTTATCTATCTATCGAAAATTTGTTGATGGCACCTAATAGATAATTTTATTGTCTATCTTTTCGTATGTACATGTATCAATTTATCTATTTCCTAAGATGAGAAATTTCACTTTATATATTATATTTTTGACTAAAAATAGTAAAATATGACCAAAGTGTCCCACTTTTTTCTTTAATTACTCGTCTATTTATCTATCTATCGACAATTTGTTGATGGCATCTAATAGATAATTTTATTGTCTATCTTTTGGTATATACATGTATCTATTTATCTATTTCCTAAGATGAGAAATTTCACTTTATATAATATATTTTTAACTAAAAATAGTAAAATATGACAAAAGTGTCTGAATTTTGTTGTTAATTACTCGTCTATTTATCTATTTATCGACAATTTGTTGATGGCATCTAATAGATAATTTTATTCTCTATCGTTTGGTTTATACATGTATCTATTTATCTTATTCCTAAGATGAGAAATTTCACTTTATATAATATATTTTTAACTAAAAAAATATTCACTTTATATAATATATTTTTTACTAAAAATTGTAAAATATGACAAAAATGTCTTAATTGTTTCATTTATTACTCGTCTATTTATCTATCAATTGACAATTTGTTGATGGCATCTAATAGATAATTTTATCGTCTATCTTTTGGTATATACATGTATCTATTTATCTATTTCGTAAGATGAGAAATTTCACTTTATATAATATATTTTTGACTAAAAATGGTAAAATATGACAAAAATTTCTTAATTTATTCATTTAGTACTCGTCTATTTATCTATCTATTGAAAGTTTGTTGATGGCATCTAATAGATATTTCTATTGTCTATCTTTTGGTATATACATATATATATTTATCTATTTCCTAAGATGTGAAATTCCACTTTATATAATATACTTTTGACTAAAAATAGTAAAATATGACAAAAATGTCTTATTTTTCTTGTTAATTACTCGTCTATTTATCTATTTATCGACAATTTGTTGATGGCATCTAATAGATAATTTTATTGTCTATCGTTTGGTTTATACATGTATCTATTTATCTTATTCCTAAGATGAGAAATTTCACTTTTTATATTATATTTTTGACTAAAAATTGTAAAATATGACCAAAGTGTCTTTATTTATTCATTTATTACTCGTCTATTTATCTATCTATGGAAAATTTGTTGATGGCACCTAATAGATAATTTTATTGTCTATCTTTTCGTATATACATGTATCAATTTATCTATTTCCTAAGATGAGAAATTTCACTTTATATAATATATTTTTGACTAAAAATAGTAAAATATGACCAAAGTGTCCCAATTTTTTCTTTAATTACTCGTCTATTTATCTATCTATCGACAATTTGTTGATGGCATCTAATAGATAATTTTATTGTCTATCTTTTGGTATATACATGTATCTATTTATCTATTTCCTAAGATGAGAAATTTCACTTTATATAATATATTTTTAACTAAAAATAGTAAAATATGACAAAAGTGTCTGAATTTTGTTGTTAATTACTCGTCTATTTATCTATTTATCGACAATTTGTTGATGGCATCTAATAGATAATTTTATTGTCTATCGTTTGGTTTATACATGTATCTATTTATCTTATTCCTAAGATGAGAAATTTCACTTTATATATTATATTTTTGACTAAAAATTGTAAAATATGACAAAAGTGTCTTAATTATTTCATTTATTACTCATCTATTTATCTATATATCGAAAATTTGTTCATGGCATCTAATAGATAATTTTATTGTCTATCTTTTCGTATATTCATGTATCAATTTATCTATTTCATAAGATGAGAAATGTCACTTTATATAATATATTTTTGACAAAATTTTAAAATATGACCATAGTGTCTTTATTTATTCATTTATTACTCGTTTATTTATCTATCTATGGAAACTTTGTTGATGGCATCTAATAGATAATTTTATTGTCTATCTTTTCGTATATACATGTATCAATTTATCTATTTCCTAAGATGAGAAATTTCACTTTATATAATATATTTTTGACTAAAAATTGTAAAATATGACCAAAGTGTCCCACTTTTTTCGTTAATTACTCGTCTATTTATCTATCTATCGACAATTTGTTGATGGCATCTAATAGATAATTTAATGTCTATCTTTTGGTATATACATGTATCTATTTATCTATTTCCTAAGATGAGAAATTTCACTTTATATAATATATTTTTAACTAAAAATATATTCACTTTATATAATATATTTTTTACTAAAAATTGTAAAATATGACAAAAATGTCTTAATTGTTTCATTTATTACTCATCTATTTATCTATCAATTGACAATTTGTTGATGGCATCTAATAGATAATTTTATTGTCTATTTTTTGGTATATACATGTATCTATTTATCTATCTCCTAAGATGAGATATTTCACTTTATATAATATATTTTTAACTAAAAATAGTAAAATATGACAAAAGTGTCTTAATTTTCTTGTTAATTACTCGTCTATTTATCTATTTATCGACAATTTGTTGATGGCATCTAATAGATAATTTTATTGTCTATCGTTTGGTCTATACATATATGTATTTATCTTATTCCTAAGATTCGAAATTTCACTTTATATATTATATTTTTGACTAAAAATTGTAAAATATCACCAAAGTGTCCCATTTTTTCGTTACTTACTCGTCTATTTATCTATCTATCGACAATTTGTTGATAGCCTCTAATAGATAATTTTATTGTCTATCTTTTGGTATATACATGTATCAATTTATCTATTTCCTAAGATGAGAAATTTCACTTTATATAATATATTTTTAACTAAAAATAGTAAAATATGACAAAAATGTCTTAATTTTCTTTTTAATTACTCGTCTATTTATCTATTTTTCGACAATTTGTCGATGGCATCTAATAGATAATTTTATCGTCTATCTTTTGGTATATACATGTATCTATTTATCTATTTCCTAAGATGAGAAATTTCACTTTATATATTATATTTTTGACCAAAAATGGTAAAATATGACAAAAATTTCTTAATTTATTCATTTAGTACTCGTCTATTTATCTATCTATTGAAAGTTTGTTGATGGCACCTAATAGATATTTCTATTGTCTATCTTTTGGTATATACATATAAATATTTATCTATTTCCTAAGATGAGAAATTCCACTTTATATAATATATTTTTGACTAAAAATAGTAAAATATGACAAAAATGTCTTAATTTTCTTGTTAATTACTCGTCTATTTATCTATTTATCGACAATTTGTTGATGGCATCTAATAGATAATTTTATTGTCTATCGTTTGGTTTATACATGTATCTATTTATCTTATTCCTAAGATGAGAAATTTCACTTTATATATTATATTTTTGACTAAAAATTGTAAAATATGACCAAAGTGTCTTTATTTATTCATTTATTACTCGTCTATTTATCTATCTATGGAAAATTTGTTGATGGCACCTAATAGATAATTTTATTGTCTATATTTTGGTATATACATGTATCTATTTATCTATATCCTAAGATGAGAAATTTCACTTTATAAAATATATTTTTAACTAAAAATAGTAAAATATGACAAAAATGTCTTAGTTTTCTTGTTAATTACTCGTCTATTTATCTATTTATTGACAATTTGTTGATGGCATCTAATAGATAATTTTAATGTCTATCTTTTCGTATATACATGTATCAATTTATCTATTTTTTAAGAGGAGAAATTTAACTTTATATAATATATTTTTGACTAAAAATAGTAAAATATGACCAAAGTGTCCCACTTTTTTCGTTAATTACTCGTCTATTTATCTATCTATCGACAATTTGTTGATGGCATCTAATAGATAATTTTATTGTCTATATTTTGGTATATATCTGTATCTATTTATCTATTTCCTAAGATGAGAAATTTCACTTTATATAATATATTTTTAACTAAAAATAGTAAAATATGACATAAATGTCTTAACTTTCTTGTTAATTACTCGTCTATTTACCTATTTATCGACAATTTGCTGATGGCATCTAATAGATAATTTTATTGTCTATCTTTTGGTTTTTACATGTATCTATTTATCTATTTCCTAAGATGAGAAATTTCACTTTTTATATTATATTTTTTGACAAAAAAATGTAAAATATGACCAAAGTGTCCCATTTCTTCGTTAATTACTCGTCTATTTATCTATCTATCAACAATTTGTTGATGGCATCTATTAGATAATTTTATCGTCTATAATTTGGTATATACATGTATCTATTTATCAATATCCTAAGATGAGAAATTTCACTTTATATAATATATTTTTAACTAAAAATACTAAAATATGACAAAAATGTCTTAATTTTCTTGTTAATTACTCGTCTATTTATCTATTTATCGACAATTTGATGATAGCATCTAATAGATAATTTTATTGTCAATCGTTTGGTTTATACATGTATCTATTTATCTTATTCCTAAGTTGAGAAATTCCACTTTATATAATATATTTTTAACTAAAAATAGTAAAATATGACAAAAATGTCTTAATTTTCTTGTTAATTACTCGTCTATTTATCTATTTATCAACAATTTGTTGATGTCATCTAATATATAATTTTATTGTCTATCGTTTGGTTTATACATGTATCTATTTATCTTATTCCTAAGATGAGAAATTTCACTTTATATAATATATTTTTGACTAAAAATAGTAAAATATGACCAAAGTGTCCCAATTTTTCGTTAATTACTCGTCTATTTATCTATCTATCGACAATTTGTTGATGGCATCTAATAGATAATTTTATTGTCTATCTTTTCGTATATACATGTATCAATTTATCTATTTTTTAAGAGGAGAAATTTCACTTTATATAATATATTTTTGACTAAAATTAGTAAAATATGACAAAAGTGTCTTAATTTTCTTGTTAACTACTCGTCTATTTATCTATCTATTGAAAGTTTGTTGATGGCATCTAATAGATAATTCTATTGTCTATCTTTTGGTATATACATATATATATTTATCTATTTCCTAAGATGAGAAATTCCACTTTATATAATATATTTTTGACTAAAAATAGTAAAATATGACCAAAGTGTCCAATTTTTTCGTTAATTACTCGTATATTTATCTATCAGTCGACAATTTGTTGATGCCATCTAATAGATAATTTTATTGTCTATATTTTGGTATATACATGTATCTATTTATCTTATTCCTAAGATGAGAAATTTCACTTTATATAATATATTTTTAACTAAAAATAGTAAAATATGACAAAAATGTCTTAATTATTTCATTTATTACTCATCTATTTATCTATCTACCGACAATTTGTTCATGGTATCTAATAGATAATTTTATTGTCTATCTTTTGGTATATACATATATATATTTATCTATTTCCTAAGATGAGAAATTTCACTTTATATAATATATTTTTAACTAAAAATAGTAAAATATGACAAAAGTGTCTGAATTTTGTTGTTAATTACTCGTTTATTTATCTATTTATCGACAATTTGTTGATGGCATCTAATAGATAATTTTATTGTCTATCGTTTGGTTTATACATGTATCTATTTATCTTATTCCTAAGATGCGAAATTTCACTTTATATATTATATTTTTGACTAAAAATTGTAAAATATGACAAAAGTGTCTTAATTATTTCATTTATTACTCGTCTATTTATCTATCTATCGACAATTTGTTCATGGCATCTAATAGATAATTTTATTGTCTATCTTTTTGTATATACATGTATCAATTTATCTATTTCATAAGATGAGAAATGTCACTTTATATAATATATTTTTGACTAAAAATTGTAAAATATGACCAAAGTGTCCCACTTTTTTCGTTAATTACTCGTCTATTTATCTATCTATCGACAATTTGTTGATGGCATCTAATAGATAATTTAATGTCTATCTTTTGGTATATACAAGTATCTATTTATCTATTTCCTAAGATGAGAAATTTCACTTTATATAATATATTTTTAACTAAAAATAGTAAAATGTGACAAAAGTGTCTTAATTTTCTTGTTAATTACTCATCTATTTCTCTGTTTATCGACAATTTGTTGATGGCATCTAATAGATAATTTTATTGTCTATATTTTGGTATTTACATGTATCTATTTATCTATTTCCTAAGATGAGAAATTTCACTTTATATAATATATTTTTTACTACAAATTGTAAAATATGACAAAAATGTCTTAATTGTTTCATTTATTACTCGTCTATTTATCTATCAATTGACAATTTGTTGATGGCATCTAATAGATAATTTTATTGTCTATTTTTTGGTATATACATGTATCTATTTATCTATTTCCTAAGATGAGATATTTCACTTTCTATAATATATTATTAACTAAAAATAGTAAAATATGACAAAAGTGTCTTAATTTTCTTGTTAATTACTCGTCTATTTATCTATTTATCGACAATTTGTTGATGGCATCTAATAGATAATTTTATTGTCTATCGTTTGGTCTATACATATATGTATTTATCTTATTCCTAAGATTCGAAATTTCACATTATATATTATATTTTTGACTAAAAATTGTAAAATATCTCCAAAGTGTCCCACTTTTTTCGTTAATTACTCGTCTATTTATCTATCTATCGACAATTTGTTGATGGCATCTAATAGATAATTTTATTATCTATCTTTTGGTTTATACATGTATCGATTTATCTATTTCCTAAGATAAGAAATTTCACTTTATATAATATATTTTTAACTAAAAATAGTAAAATATGACAAAAATGTCTTAATTTTCTTTTTAATTACTCGTCTATTTATCTATTTATCGACAATTTGTCGATGGCATCTAATAGATAATTTTATCGTCTATCTTTTGGTATATACATGTATCTATTTATCTATTTCGTAAGATGAGAAATTTCACTTTATATAATATATTTTTGACTAAAAATGGTAAAATATGACAAAAAATTCTTAATTTATTCATTTAGTACTCGTCTATTTATCTATCTATTGAAAGTTTGTTGATGGCATCTAATAGATATTTCTATTGTCTATCTTTTGGTATATACATATATATATTTATCTATTTCCTAAGATGAGAAATTCCACTTTATATAATATATTTTTGACTAAAAATAGTAAAATATGACAAAAATGTCTTAATTTTCTTGTTAATTACTCGTCTATTTATCTATTTATCGACAATTTGTTGATGGCATCTAATAGATAATTTTATTGTCTATCGTTTGGTTTATACATGTATCTATTTATCTTATTCCTAAGATGAGAAATTTCACTTTATATATTATATTTTTGACTAAAAATTGTAAAATATGACCAAAGTGTCTTTATTTATTCATTTATTACTCGTCTATTTATCTATCTATCGAAAATTTGTTGATGGCACCTAATAGATAATTTTATTGTCTATCTTTTGGTATATACATGTATCTATTTATCTATTTTCTAAGATGAGAAATTTCACTTTATATAATATATTTTTAACTAAAAATAGTAAAATATGACAAAAGTGTCTGAATTTTGTTGTTAATTACTCGTCTATTTATCTATTTATCGACAATTTGTTGATGGCATCTAATAGATAATTTTATTGTCTATCGTTTGGTTTATACATGTATCTATTTATCTTATTCCTAAGATGAGAAATTTCACTTTATATATTATATTTTTGACTAAAAATTGTAAAATATGACAAAAGTGTCTTAATTATTTCATTTATTACTCATCTATTTATCTATCTATGGAAACTTTGTTGATGGCATCTAATAGATAATTTTATTGTCTATCTTTTCGTATATACATGTATCAATTTATCTATTTCCTAAGATGAGAAATTTCACTTTATATAATATATTTTTGACTAAAAATTGTAAAATATGACCAAAGTGTCCCACTTTTTTCGTTAATTACTCGTCTATTTATCTATCTATCGACAATTTGTTGATGGCATCTAATAAATAATTTAATGTCTATCTTTTGGTATATATAAGTATCTATTTATCTATTTCCTAAGATGAGAAATTTCACTTTATATAATATATTTTTAACTAAAAATAGTAAAATATGACAAAATTGTCTTAATTTTCTTGTTAATTATTCATCTATTTATCTATTTATCGACAATTTGTTGATGGCATCTAATAGATAATTTTATTGTCTATATTTTGGTATTTACATGTATCTATTTATCTATTTCCTAAGATGAGAAATTTCACTTTATATAATATATTTTTACTAAAAATTTGTAAAGTATGACAAAAATGTCTTAATTGTTTCATTTATTACTCGTCTTTTTATCTATCAATTGACAATTTGTTGATGGCATCTAATAGATAATTTTATTGTCTAATTTTTTGTATATACATGTATCTATTTATCTATTTCCTAAGATGAGAAATTTCACTTTATATAATATATTTTTGATTAAAAATAGTAAAATATGACCAAAGTGTCCCACTTTTTTCTTTAATTATTCGTCTATTTATCTATCTATCGACAATTTGTTGATGGCATCTAATAGATAATTTTATCGTCTATCTTTTGGTATATACATGTATCTATTTATCTATTTCCTAAGATGAGAAATTTCACTTTATATAATATATTTTTAACTAAAAATAGTAAAATATGACAAAAGTGTCTGAATTTTGTTGTTAATTACTCGTCTATTTATCTATTTATCGACAATTTGTTGATGGCATCTAATAGATAATTTTATTGTCTATCGTTTGGTTTATACATGTATCTATTTATCTTATTCCTAAGATGAGAAATTTCACTTTATATATTATATTTTTGACTAAAAACGGTAAAATATGACAAAAATGTCTTAATTTATTCATTTAGTACTCGTCTATTTATCTATCTTTTGAAAGTTTGTTGATGGCATCTAATAGATATTTCTATTGTCTATCTTTTGGTATATACATATATATATTTATCTATTTTTTATGATGAGAAATTCCACTTTATATAATATATTTTTGACTAAAAATAGTAAAATATGACAAAAATGTCTTAATTTTCTTGTTAATTACTCGTCTATTTATCTATTTATCGACAATTTGTTGATGGCATCTAATAGATAATTTTATTGTCTATCTTTGGTTTATACATGTATCTATTTATCTTATTCCTAAGATGAGAAATTTCACTTTATATATATTTTTGACTAAAAATTGTAAAATATGACCAAAGTGTCTTTATTTATTCATTTATTACTCGTCTATTTATCTATCTATGGAAATTTGTTGATGGCACCTAATAGATAATTTTATTGTCTATCTTTTCGTATATACATGTATCAATTTATCTATTTCCTAAGATGAGAAATTTCACTTTATATAATATATTTTTTGACTAAAAATAGTAAAATATAACTAAAGTGTCCGACTTTTTTCTTTAATTATTCGTCTATTTATCTATCTATCGACAATTTATTGATGGCATCTAATAGATAATTTTATTGTCTATCTTTTGGTATATACATGTATCTATTTATCTATTTCTTAAGATGAGAAATTTCACTTTATATAATATATTTTTAACTAAAAATAGTAAAATATGACAAAAGTGTCTGAATTTTGTTGTTAATTACTCGTTTATTTATCTATTTATCGACAATTTGTTGATGGCATCTAATAGATAATTTTATTGTCTATCGTTTGGTTTATACATGTATCTATTTATCTTATTCCTAAGATGCGAAATTTCACTTTATATATTATATTTTTGACTAAAAATTGTAAAATATGACAAAAGTGTCTTAATTATTTCATTTATTACTCGTCTATTTATCTATCTATCGACAATTTGTTCATGGCATCTAATAGATAATTTTATTGTCTATCTTTTCGTATATACATGTATCAATTTATCTATTTCATAAGATGAGAAATGTCACTTTATATAATATATTTTTGACAAAATTTTAAAATATGACCAAAGTGTCTTTATTTATTCGTTTATTACTCGTTTATTTATCTATCTATAGAAACTTTGTTGATGGCATCTAATAGATAATTTTATTGTCTATCTTTTCGTATATACATGTATCAATTTATCTATTTCCTAAGAGGAGAAATTTCACTTTATATAATATATTTTTGACTAAAAATTGTAAAATATGACCAAAGTGTCCCACTTTTTTCGTTAATTACTCGTCTATTTATATATCTATCGACAATTTGTTGATGGCATCTAATAGATAATTTAATGTCTATCTTTTGGTATATACATGTATCTATTTATCTATTTCCTAAGATGAGAAATTTCACTTTATATAATATATTTTTAACTAAAAATAGTAAAATATGACAAAAGTGTCTTAATTTTCTTGTTAATTACTCATCTATTTATCTGTTTATCGACAATTTGTTGATGGCATCTAATAGATAATTTTATTGTCTATATTTTGGTATTTACATGTATCTATTTATCTATTTCCTAAGATGAGAAATTTCACTTTATATAATATATTTTTTACTAAAAATTGTAAAATATGACAAAAATGTCTTAATTGTTTCATTTATTACTCGTCTATTTATCTATCAATTGACAATTTGTTGATGGCATCTAATAGATAATTTTATTGTCTATTTTTTGGTATATACATGTATCTATTTATCTATTTCCTAAGATGAGATATTTCACTTTATATAATATATTTTTAACTAAAAATAGTAAAATATGACAAAAGTGTCTTAATTTTCTTGTTAATTACTCGTCTATTTATCTATTTATCGACAATTTGTTGATGGCATCTAATAGATAATTTTATTGTCTATCGTTTGGTTTATACATGTATCTATTTATCTTATTCCTAAGATGAGATATTTCACTTTTTATATTATATTTTTGACTAAAAATTGTAAAATATGACCAAAGTGTCTTTATTTATTCATTTATTACTCGTCTATTTATCTATCTATGGAAAATTTGTTGATGGCACCTAATAGATAATTTTATTGTCTATCCTTTCGTATATACATGTATCAATTTATCTATTTCCTAAGATGAGAAATTTCACTTTATATAATATATTTTTGACTAAAAATAGTAAAATATGACCAAAGTGTCCCAATTTTTTCTTTAATTACTCGTCTATTTATCTATCTATCGACAATTTGTTGATGGCATCTAATAGATAATTTTATTGTCTATCTTTTGGTATATACATGTATCTATTTATCTATTTCCTAAGATGAGAAATTTCACTTTATATAATATATTTTTAACTAAAAATAGTAAAATATGACAAAAGTGTCTGAATTTTGTTGTTAATTACTCGTCTATTTATCTATTTATCGACAATTTGTTGATGGCATCTAATAGATAATTTTATTGTCTATCGTTTGGTTTATACATGTATCTATTTATCTTATTCCTAAGATGAGAAATTTCACTTTATATATTATATTTTTGACTAAAAATTGTAAAATATGACAAAAGTGTCTTAATTATTTCATTTATTACTCATCTATTTATCTATATATCGAAAATTTGTTCATGGCATCTAATAGATAATTTTATTGTCTATCTTTTCGTATATTCATGTATCAATTTATCTATTTCATAAGATGAGAAATGTCACTTTATATAATATATTTTTGACAAAATTTTAAAATATGACCATAGTGTCTTTATTTATTCATTTATTACTCGTTTATTTATCTATCTATGGAAACTTTGTTGATGGTATCTAATAGATAATTTTATTGTCTATCTTTTCGTATATACATGTATCAATTTATCTATTTCCTAAGATGAGAAATTTCACTTTATATAATATATTTTTGACTAAAAATTGTAAAATATGACCAAAGTGTCCCACTTTTTTCGTTAATTACTCGTCTATTTATCTATCTATCGACAATTTGTTGATGGCATCTAATAGATAATTTAATGTCTATCTTTTGGTATATACATGTATCTATTTATCTATTTCCTAAGATGAGAAATTTCACTTTATATAATATATTTTTAACTAAAAATATATTCACTTTATATAATATATTTTTTACTAAAAATTGTAAAATATGACAAAAATGTCTTAATTGTTTCATTTATTACTCATCTATTTATCTATCAATTGACAATTTGTTGATGGCATCTAATAGATAATTTTATTGTCTATTTTTTGGTATATACATGTATCTATTTATCTATCTCCTAAGATGAGATATTTCACTTTATATAATATATTTTTAACTAAAAATAGTAAAATATGACAAAAGTGTCTTAATTTTCTTGTTAATTACTCGTCTATTTATCTATTTATCGACAATTTGTTGATGGCATCTAATAGATAATTTTATTGTCTATCGTTTGGTCTATACATATATGTATTTATCTTATTCCTAAGATTCGAAATTTCACTTTATATATTATATTTTTGACTAAAAATTGTAAAATATCACCAAAGTGTCCCACTTTTTTCGTTACTTACTCGTCTATTTATCTATCTATCGACAATTTGTTGATAGCCTCTAATAGATAATTTTATTGTCTATCTTTTGGTATATACATGTATCGATTTATCTATTTCCTAAGATGAGAAATTTCACTTTATATAATATATTTTTAACTAAAAATAGTAAAATATGACAAAAATGTCTTAATTTTCTTTTTAATTACTCGTCTATTTATCTATTTATCGACAATTTGTCGATGGCATCTAATAGATAATTTTATCGTCTATCTTTTGGTATATACATGTATCTATTTATCTATTTCCTAAGATGAGAAATTTCACTTTATATATTATATTTTTGACCAAAAATGGTAAAATATGACAAAAATTTCTTAATTTATTCATTTAGTACTCGTCTATTTATCTATCTATTGAAAGTTTGTTGATGGCACCTAATAGATATTTCTATTGTCTATCTTTTGGTATATACATATATATATTTATCTATTTCCTAAGATGAGAAATTCCACTTTATATAATATATTTTTGACTAAAAATAGTAAAATATGACAAAAATGTCTTAATTTTCTTGTTAATTACTCGTCTATTTATCTATTTATCGACAATTTGTTGATGGCATCTAATAGATAATTTTATTGTCTATCGTTTGGTTTATACATATATCTATTTATCTTATTCCTAAGATGAGAAATTTCACTTTATATATTATATTTTTGACTAAAAATTGTAAAATATGACCAAAGTGTCTTTATTTATTCATTTATTACTCGTCTATTTATCTATCTATGGAAAATTTGTTGATGGCACCTAATAGATAATTTTATTGTCTATATTTTGGTATATACATGTATCTATTTATCTATATCCTAAGATGAGAAATTTCACTTTATAAAATATATTTTTAACTAAAAATAGTAAAATATGACAAAAATGTCTTAGTTTTCTTGTTAATTACTCGTCTATTTATCTATTTATTGACAATTTGTTGATGGCATCTAATAGATAATTTTAATGTCTATCTTTTCGTATATACATGTATCAATTTATCTATTTTTTAAGAGGAGAAATTTAACTTTATATAATATATTTTTGACTAAAAATAGTAAAATATGACCAAAGTGTCCCACTTTTTTCGTTAATTACTCGTCTATTTATCTATCTATCGACAATTTGTTGATGGCATCTAATAGATAATTTTATTGTCTATATTTTGGTATATATCTGTATCTATTTATCTATTTCCTAAGATGAGAAATTTCACTTTATATAATATATTTTTAACTAAAAATAGTAAAATATGACATAAATGTCTTAACTTTCTTGTTAATTACTCGTCTATTTATCTATTTATCGACAATTTGCTGATGGCATCTAATAGATAATTTTATTGTCTATCTTTTGGTTTTTACATGTATCTATTTATCTATTTCCTAAGATGAGAAATTTCACTTTTTATATTATATTTTTTGACAAAAAAATGTAAAATATGACCAAAGTGTCCCATTTCTTCGTTAATTACTCGTCTATTTATCTATCTATCAACAATTTGTTGATGGCATCTATTAGATAATTTTATCGTCTATAATTTGGTATATACATGTATCTATTTATCAATATCCTAAGATGAGAAATTTCACTTTATATAATATATTTTTAACTAAAAATACTAAAATATGACAAAAATGTCTTAATTTTCTTGTTAATTACTCGTCTATTTATCTATTTATCGACAATTTGATGATAGCATCTAATAGATAATTTTATTGTCAATCGTTTGGTTTATACATGTATCTATTTATCTTATTCCTAAGTTGAGAAATTCCACTTTATATAATATATTTTTAACTAAAAATAGTAAAATATGACAAAAATGTCTTAATTTTCTTGTTAATTACTCGTCTATTTATCTATTTATCAACAATTTGTTGATGTCATCTAATAGATAATTTTATTGTCTATCGTTTGGCCTATACATGTATCTATTTTTCTTATTCCTAAGATGAGAAATTTCACTTTATATAATATATTTTTGACTAAAAATAGTAAAATATGACCAAAGTGTCCCAATTTTTCGTTAATTACTCGTCTATTTATCTATCTATCGACAATTTGTTGATGGCATCTAATAGATAATTTTATTGTCTATCTTTTCGTATATACATGTATCAATTTATCTATTTTTTAAGAGGAGAAATTTCACTTTATATAATATATTTTTGACTAAAATTAGTAAAATATGACAAAAGTGTCTTAATTTTCTTGTTAACTACTCGTCTATTTATCTATCTATTGAAAGTTTGTTGATGGCATCTAATAGATAATTCTATTGTCTATCTTTTGGTATATACATATATATATTTATCTATTTCCTAAGATGAGAAATTCCACTTTATATAATATATTTTTGACTAAAAATAGTAAAATATGACCAAAGTGTCCAATTTTTTCGTTAATTACTCGTATATTTATCTATCAGTCGACAATTTGTTGATGCCATCTAATAGATAATTTTATTGTCTATATTTTGGTATATACATGTATCTATTTATCTTATTCCTAAGATGAGAAATTTCACTTTATATAATATATTTTTAACTAAAAATAGTAAAATATGACAAAAATGTCTTAATTTTCTTTTTAATTACTCGTCTATTTATCTATTTATCGACAATTTGTCGATGGCATCTAATAGATAATTTTATCGTCTATCTTTTGGTATATACATGTATCTATTTATCTATTTCGTAAGATGAGAAATTTCACTTTATATAATATATTTTTGACTAAAAATGGTAAAATATGACAAAAAATTCTTAATTTATTCATTTAGTACTCGTCTATTTATCTATCTATTGAAAGTTTGTTGATGGCATCTAATAGATATTTCTATTGTCTATCTTTTGGTATATACATATATATATTTATCTATTTCCTAAGATGAGAAATTCCACTTTATATAATATATTTTTGACTAAAAATAGTAAAATATGACAAAAATGTCTTAATTTTCTTGTTAATTACTCGTCTATTTATCTATTTATCGACAATTTGTTGATGGCATCTAATAGATAATTTTATTGTCTATCGTTTGGTTTATACATGTATCTATTTATCTTATTCCTAAGATGAGAAATTTCACTTTATATATTATATTTTTGACTAAAAATTGTAAAATATGACCAAAGTGTCTTTATTTATTCATTTATTACTCGTCTATTTATCTATCTATCGAAAATTTGTTGATGGCACCTAATAGATAATTTTATTGTCTATCTTTTGGTATATACATGTATCTATTTATCTATTTTCTAAGATGAGAAATTTCACTTTATATAATATATTTTTAACTAAAAATAGTAAAATATGACAAAAGTGTCTGAATTTTGTTGTTAATTACTCGTCTATTTATCTATTTATCGACAATTTGTTGATGGCATCTAATAGATAATTTTATTGTCTATCGTTTGGTTTATACATGTATCTATTTATCTTATTCCTAAGATGAGAAATTTCACTTTATATATTATATTTTTGACTAAAAATTGTAAAATATGACAAAAGTGTCTTAATTATTTCATTTATTACTCATCTATTTATCTATCTATGGAAACTTTGTTGATGGCATCTAATAGATAATTTTATTGTCTATCTTTTCGTATATACATGTATCAATTTATCTATTTCCTAAGATGAGAAATTTCACTTTATATAATATATTTTTGACTAAAAATTGTAAAATATGACCAAAGTGTCCCACTTTTTTCGTTAATTACTCGTCTATTTATCTATCTATCGACAATTTGTTGATGGCATCTAATAAATAATTTAATGTCTATCTTTTGGTATATACAAGTATCTATTTATCTATTTCCTAAGATGAGAAATTTCACTTTATATAATATATTTTTAACTAAAAATAGTAAAATATGACAAAATTGTCTTAATTTTCTTGTTAATTATTCATCTATTTATCTATTTATCGACAATTTGTTGATGGCATCTAATAGATAATTTTATTGTCTATATTTTGGTATTTACATGTATCTATTTATCTATTTCCTAAGATGAGAAATTTCACTTTATATAATATATTTTTACTAAAAATTTGTAAAGTATGACAAAAATGTCTTAATTGTTTCATTTATTACTCGTCTTTTTATCTATCAATTGACAATTTGTTGATGGCATCTAATAGATAATTTTATTGTCTAATTTTTTGTATATACATGTATCTATTTATCTATTTCCTAAGATGAGAAATTTCACTTTATATAATATATTTTTGATTAAAAATAGTAAAATATGACCAAAGTGTCCCACTTTTTTCTTTATTTATTCGTCTATTTATCTATCTATCGACAATTTGTTGATGGCATCTAATAGATAATTTTATTGTCTATCTTTTGGTATATACATGTATCTATTTATCTATTTCCTAAGATGAGAAATTTCACTTTATATAATATATTTTTAACTAAAAATAGTAAAATATGACAAAAGTGTCTGAATTTTGTTGTTAATTACTCGTCTATTTATCTATTTATCGACAATTTGTTGATGGCATCTAATAGATAATTTTATTGTCTATCGTTTGGTTTATACATGTATCTATTTATCTTATTCCTAAGATGAGAAATTTCACTTTATATATTATATTTTTTACTAAAAACGGTAAAATATGACAAAAATGTCTTAATTTATTCATTTAGTACTCGTCTATTTATCTATCTATTGAAAGTTTGTTGATGGCATCTAATAGATATTTCTATTGTCTATCTTTTGGTATATACATATATATATTTATCTATTTTTTATGATGAGAAATTCCACTTTATATAATATATTTTTGACTAAAAATAGTAAAATATGACAAAAATGTCTTAATTTTCTTGTTAATTACTCGTCTATTTATCTATTTATCGACAATTTGTTGATAGCATCTAATAGATAATTTTATTGTCTATCTTTGGTTTATACATGTATCTATTTATCTTATTCCTAAGATGAGAAATTTCACTTTATATATATTTTTGACTAAAAATTGTAAAATATGACCAAAGTGTCTTTATTTATTCATTTATTACTCGTCTATTTATCTATCTATGGAAATTTGTTGATGGCACCTAATAGATAATTTTATTGTCTATCTTTTCGTATATACATGTATCAATTTATCTATTTCCTAAGATGAGAAATTTCACTTTATATAATATATTTTTTGACTAAAAATAGTAAAATATGACTAAAGTTTCCGACTTTTTTCTTTAATTATTCGTCTATTTATCTATCTATCGACAATTTATTGATGGCATCTAATAGATAATTTTATTGTCTATCTTTTGGTATATACATGTATCTATTTATCTATTTCTTAAGATGAGAAATTTCACTTTATATAATATATTTTTAACTAAAAATAGTAAAATATGACAAAAGTGTCTGAATTTTGTTGTTAATTACTCGTTTATTTATCTATTTATCGACAATTTGTTGATGGCATCTAATAGATAATTTTATTGTCTATCGTTTGGTTTATACATGTATCTATTTATCTTATTCCTAAGATGCGAAATTTCACTTTATATATTATATTTTTGACTAAAAATTGTAAAATATGACAAAAGTGTCTTAATTATTTCATTTATTACTCGTCTATTTATCTATCTATCGACAATTTGTTCATGGCATCTAATAGATAATTTTATTGTCTATCTTTTCGTATATACATGTATCAATTTATCTATTTCATAAGATGAGAAATGTCACTTTATATAATATATTTTTGACAAAATTTTAAAATATGACCAAAGTGTCTTTATTTATTCGTTTATTACTCGTTTATTTATCTATCTATAGAAACTTTGTTGATGGCATCTAATAGATAATTTTATTGTCTATCTTTTCGTATATACATGTATCAATTTATCTATTTCCTAAGAGGAGAAATTTCACTTTATATAATATATTTTTGACTAAAAATTGTAAAATATGACCAAAGTGTCCCACTTTTTTCGTTAATTACTCGTCTATTTATATATCTATCGACAATTTGTTGATGGCATCTAATAGATAATTTAATGTCTATCTTTTGGTATATACATGTATCTATATATCTATTTCCTAAGATGAGAAATTTCACTTTATATAATATATTTTTAACTAAAAATAGTAAAATATGACAAAAGTGTCTTAATTTTCTTGTTAATTACTCATCTATTTATCTGTTTATCGACAATTTGTTGATGGCATCTAATAGATAATTTTATTGTCTATATTTTGGTATTTACATGTATCTATTTATCTATTTCCTAAGATGAGAAATTTCACTTTATATAATATATTTTTTACTAAAAATTGTAAAATATGACAAAAATGTCTTAATTGTTTCATTTATTACTCGTCTATTTATCTATCAATTGACAATTTGTTGATGGCATCTAATAGATAATTTTATTGTCTATTTTTTGGTATATACATGTATCTATTTATCTATTTCCTAAGATGAGATATTTCACTTTATATAATATATTTTTAACTAAAAATAGTAAAATATGACAAAAGTGTCTTAATTTTCTTGTTAATTACTCGTCTATTTATCTATTTATCGACAATTTGTTGATGGCATCTAATAGATAATTTTATTGTCTATCGTTTGGTCTATACATATATGTATTTATCTTATTCCTAAGATTCGAAATTTCACATTATATATTATATTTTTGACTAAAAATTGTAAAATATCACCAAAGTGTCCCAATTTTTTCGTTAATTACTCGTCTATTTATCTATCTATCGACAATTTGTTGATGGCATCTAATAGATAATTTTATTATCTATCTTTTGGTATATACATGTATCGATTTATCTATTTCCTAAGATGAGAAATTTCACTTTATATAATATATTTTTAACTAAAAATAGTAAAATATGACAAAAATGTCTTAATTTTCTTTTTAATTACTCGTCTATTTATCTATTTATCGACAATTTGTCGATGGCATCTAATAGATAATTTTATCGTCTATCTTTTGGTATATACATGTATCTATTTATCTATTTCGTAAGATGAGAAATTTCACTTTATATAATATATTTTTGACTAAAAATGGTAAAATATGACAAAAAATTCTTAATTTATTCACTTAGTACTCGTCTATTTATCTATCTATTGAAAGTTTGTTGATGGCATCTAATAGATATTTCTATTGTCTATCTTTTGGTATATACATATATATATTTATCTATTTCCTAAGATGAGAAATTCCACTTTATATAATATATTTTTGACTAAAAATAGTAAAATATGACAAAAATGTCTTAATTTTCTTGTTAATTACTCGTCTATTTAT